>JAJONZ010012746.1:0-45660 GCA_029582445.1 Solanum paucissectum | reverse complement strand
TGCATCCCTTTCAGCTGTCTCTTTACTTTCGCGCCTGAACATCTTTCCTGCAAAATATGATAAAAACACATAAAAACCAATACAACAAGGCCCTAGACACACACAACTTGTAAGTGAAATATATTAGAAATACCGTAAACTCACGGTATATCATGCTATGACAAGCTCATCATCCTCATACTCTATAGTTGGAGGCTCCTGATGCTCATTCTCACTCTCATATGTGGTAAGGTAAGCATCGTAGATGCCATCACTATCGGAGCTTGCCTCTGGTGATGCAGGTGCTTTGCCTTTACCCTTGCCTTTCCCACCAGTTGTGGTGAGTTTTGTGGCCTTTCTCTTGGATGCAGCTGCACCCTCATTGAGTGTAATCCCTGTTGCTTTCCCTCGGGTGGCATGTTTCTTCCTGCAACTTTAGATCTAGCCATGTATGCAAAACATCAGGAAAAATTTTAAACAATCTTAATCACATTCATAGAAACACAATTGCAGAAAGACTCACCGAAACGGTCGGCGAGTCACCAAATCGCTTTGCGAGCTAGGTTGGGCTCGCCGACAGGATTGGCTTAAAAGTTGTGACGAATTGGCGATGGGAGTGGCTTTTCAGTGAATCACCGACAACATTCGGCGAGCAAGGTTCCGCTCACCAAAAGTTACAGTGCAAATAGGGTTAAGAGGTGCAGACAAAAGGTGATCAATAATACCTTATGCGAGTCGCCGAGTGCTTTCGACACCTCAAGCTTCTCATCGAAAGTTACAGAATTCAACTACGCATTTAGCATGAAATTAAAGGTAAGATGGGGACATTTGGCGAACCACCGAGTGATTCGGTGAGCTCGACCCAGCTCGCCAAATGACCGAACGTGCCTACTTTCAACCCAACTTCTCGAATCCAACCCCGCAACCCCCAAAAAAAATCAAAACAAACACTAGTTAAATTAAGTTCAGACCCATAATACCCATCACCACGGGATACTCATACTTCTCCCGGTTTTGCCAAATTTGGCCATTTGACAACTTTTTCCCTTAAGAATGGTGTCACCCACTCTATCATTGTGCAAGTTACGCCATTTAACACAAATACGGGGTACTCAGACTTCACCCAACCAATCTAACCAACATGCAAGCACACCCCAACAAAATTTAACTCATTTTAAGGTACAAATTTATGGGCATTCGACGATCAAAACAATACGGGCAAGATTATCAAATTATAATCGACATTCAAACATTTTAATCCTATCAGAGAGGCCCAACACACATCACTAAGATAAGATCATTGCAAATGAGTACAAATTCAATAAAACTAAACTCGGGGTTTGGAAATCCAACCTTTTATGCCGGTTAAAGTATTTTGAAATGCTAGGCGCCAATGTAATCCAAAGTCTGAGCACCAATCAACAACCAAAATACTTATGGAGTGCAAAAATATTGAAAATAATATCTAGGTATGAGTTTGGGAAGTTTGAAAGCGAGGGAAAATGAAGATTTTGAAACCATTGGCTTTAAATAAACCATCCAGTTCTTCGCCCATTCGGCGATGTTAGTCATGCTCGTCGACCCACTCGGCGACACACCGAGTGTTCACTTACCTCGTCGAGTTTTACAAGCCCTCCAATTAATGTGGGGATCCAAACGACGGTCTACATCGGGTTTGCCGACCTGGTCGGCGACTCGCCAATAATTACATGGGCTCACCGAGTTTTATAGACTCCATGTTGAAGATGTCTTGAGTCAAACGGCGGTTTAGATCAGGCGCGCTGACATATTAGGCGATACACCGACTGGACCTTGTAGCTCGCCAACCTAGAATTTTCAAACACTCTCCATACTTTAACCTGCAAAATCAACACACCATTATTTCTAAAACAAAAATAAAGCAATAAAGGGTTTTGGGTTGCCTCCCAAACAGTTCCTTAGTTAACATCGTGGCACGACGCAAGTCACCATTCAAACATCATTCTCGGGGTTAGCCATATTCTCACTAGGTAACCCTTATTTATGTTGTGAGTAGAGACATGACAACACTTGTCCTATTTGAGCGTCTTGTAGTTGAATGATCATGGAATGGGAGGTCGTCTTCTGATTCAACATTTCGATATTCTCTTTTATCTCATTCAACATTCTATCTTGTTTCTCAATTTTGTGTAGAATAAGTGAGAGGACCTCTCCATTTTGTCCACCCTCATGCTGCTTCATCTTTTTACACTTGCGAGGGGGAAGGTACTTTATCTTCTTTTTAAACCTTGCTTCTAACTTCTTTACCTTCTTAGCCAGATCATCTAGTTGAATAAAAAATGCAGTCCATTCTTGGTCCTTTTTCTGCTTCCTTGTTGGCTTTAACCATGTTATCAAGGAGTTGGGCTACCACTTCATAGGGTTGTTATGTCAAACAACCTATAAAGAGTTGATCAGCAATGCTTCTATTTCTGGGACCAAGCCCCTGATAGAAGCATTCCAGCAGTAATTTATCAGGTATCCCATGAGCTGGGCATTGCTGTAGTAATGCCTTAAACCTAAGCCACATCTCATGGATAGTTTCACCCCCCACTTGCTTGAACGTTAAGAGGTTGTTCCTAAGGTTCAATCAATTCAAAAAGGGGTGATCTGTTTGATACCCAGAATTACCATTCACACTGATCTTTCATGTTGTAATACAAAAACAAGAAAAATACAACTAAAACTAAAAATTAAGTAAGTATCACTATAATTAACAAGAACAAGATCCAACTTAACTAAGAATTCTCAAGTAACACAACTCCCCGACAGCGGCGCCATTTTGATGTTTGACGTAATCAATGACACAACTTCCAATTCAAGTGTCAACAATCGCGTGTCCTAATATAACCTAATTGAATGGGTTGGGGTCGAGTCACAAGGGAGCAGTTAGTAATCGAGAATTAATTAGAAAAGTAAAATTATGTTCTAGTCAATCATAGCTATAAATATTTACGAGTGAAAGGATGATATATCAAGAACTAACAGGAATTTCAATTATCAATGGGGGGTTTATATTCACCTAATAAACAAAAATTGCAAGAATATAAAGATGCGAGATAGGGAGACAGGATTCTTGGGATGTGATAGGAATATGGGATATAATAGACAACCGGGTAAATTGCTATTAATAGTAAATTGCTGAACATTTGTAACTAAGCTAGACTTTAGTGGGGGTAAATTTTCTCTCGAACACCTGACCCCAAATCAACTCGGTTTCTTTCGATCACCAAGTTACAGCAATTAAGCACAGCCTTCGCCTTAGATCATTCACTCTCTCGAGCTGAATGTGTGAGAAAAGATCTAGGATTCACTCTATCAAGCTGAATGTGTGGGAAAAGGACTAGGATTCACTCTCTCGAGATGAACCCACGATGACCCAATAACCATAGGCTATCAATTTAGTAGTTTTGGTTTTAAAACCTCTCTCTCGAGCATGCCAAAAATACGAAGATGAAATCGTATTTGCAACTATAATCTCATTAAGTTCAAACACAACTACTAAACGAAATCACATTTAAACACCAAATAGACTATCAATGAGCTAATCCCAACATTAAATCTAACCCATATTCACATAATCACACCCCAAGAATTGGGGTTTTAGCTAGACATGATAATGAGATAGAAATTGATACCAAAAGGTGTTTCCATCAAATGGGTACAACAAATAATATCTTTAAACAGTTCTAAGATGAAGATTCTTTGATGCCCACTTCCAATTTCTTGGAGATGAAAACCTTCAAAACCTTTAAAGCTCAAGAACAATGTCACCCAAAAACTCTAAGAACTCAAACTGAAAATATTCTAAAAATCAGTAATAATTCGCTAAAACTTGATACTAAGCTACATAATTAAATGGGTATTTATAGTTTTCAAAAATTTGTCCTGTGAAGGACCACTCGGCGCAGTTAGTCGGGATCACCGATGCACTCGGCAATCCGCCCTTTAGTCTAGTTCATCGCCTTTCAACTTTTGCCTTCAATATTTTTGCGTTAAGAATCATTAGGTAATATGGTGCAGCTTCACAGAACTTTTTAGCGACATGCCAACTGCTCTTTTTCATCGCCAACTTGATATTTCATTTAGGGCTCAGCACACTGGAACATTAGGTGAGATTAAGACCGTTCGGTTGTTCACCCAATGGCCTCGGCGATCCTCAGGCCTTTTTTTCTTCGTTCTTTAAGCTGCCTTGTTCCTTTTGGCTCCATAGTGTCCATGCTTTGTCTCTAACTCCAAATACCTGAAACTCAAGGATGTACATCGGTTTTTGGGTCTAAATATACATTTGAGGAAACTAAATCCATTAAAATAAAGCCCTAAAAGAGTCCAAATCATGGACTCATCGAAAAGGTTGTGATGATGATCTATAAATAGGTAGACTGGTAGATAAAGATTGACTAGTTGTCATGAGGTATTAGTGGGTGATGATGTTAGTTTTGAGATTTGATCCAGTAGGTTTGAAATAAAGTAGGCGAGGAATTAAATTAACAAGTCTGGTATTATGACCCTTAGATGAGAGCAATGAAGTTTGACTAAGTCATTAGATTAACAAGAGCACTAAGAGGTGTACCCAAGATTGTACATAGTAAGACGAAGTTCCCGTTAAGTTTATGATTTGTTCTTTTATGAGTGCTTAGATAGTATTTTCAAGTTGTCTATGTGGAGTAGGATGATGTAACCATTATTTATTGCCCATCAAAGGTTGGTCGAAGGAATCATATATAGCCAATGATAAGCCTCTTAAATATATTTCGAGTTTCCTCTAGTTGGGTAGATATGAACATACAAAGGTGGTAATAACAGACAAAGAAGGAGAAGTCAGACTATTAAGAGTTAGACCAAGTGACTTTATAAACCATTGAGAAGAGGTTAAGAGAATCATCTAAGAAAGAGGTCTTCTAAGGACTCTTAATACCTGCATATGGAGAGTTCGGTAGCCTTGATATTACATTTTCCCGAGTATTAGAGTAAATAGAACGTATAATAGTTTAGAGATGATGGAATAGATTCATAACTTTAAAGTGTCACCTTCAGACCTAAGGGGGAGATGATAAGATAAGAAACCAACTCAGGTGTGGAGACTCATATAATGATGTGTTCATATAGAGTAATGGTGTTATATCAATCCATTCACACTCTAGTGTATTCTTTAAAATTTAGTCGTTACTAAATATTGTAGATGTCCCTAATATAAGAATTTTGGTAATGACGTATGCTCATACACGTCAGACATATTCACATTTACGCTCAGTTCCCAAAATAAGGGGCAAGGTCTTTAGCCCATTCATCTCAATCTTACTCCATAAAGTTATGGATAACAATCTCATTATATGAATCTATTCATATAAGCAGTCGTGTCTGATAGTATGCTCAATTTCATGAATTCATAATTTATTCTTAATGGCTCGCAATAATCATGTTATGTCATGCATATTCTTATATAAGAATTCTCGAATAATTATGCTATGATCTTTCCCCCTTAAGCTCTTTCAGTGATCATTTTTAGTTACAGGGTGATGTTGATGATAGTAGTTGAGTAGTGATAGAAGGAGAAGGTTGATGTTTTTTTTGTTGGTAGTGATGGTATGCTTCTTCCATCTTAAGTTATAAAGGCGGAGGAAGGATGATATGAAGTTTTACTATGAGTAATAGTTAGATGAGAGTAGTTAGTCAATTCTTAGTGGTAATGCCAGAAATTTTAGATGGTAGAGATGATGAGAGAAAGAGAATCTTGGAAAGATTGGTTTGTAGGAGTCCATGGAGGAGTTATAGTTCTAGGATTGAATGAGGTGTTGATAACATGTAGATGAATGCATAATGCATTAGGTGGTTCTTGATTAGGGCTCGAGGTTGGTTGAATGCATTGGTAAAGAGTAGTAATCTTGTGATGAGATTCTCTATAGATGTTTAAAACCTTAATCTTGTGGTTTAGATTAGTATAATCATCTCATGTTTAGAACCTTGTCATTTAGAGTTAGGATTGAACATAGTAAGAGCAGGCAGTTCAACTTAGACCTTTGTAAGAGTAGTTCATAAAATCTTGTAGGAGATCAGTTGTAGCTAATGAGGTTCGGTATTCATAAAAGAGAGCACGATTTAAAGGTGTTGTTAGGCTTGGAAGCTAGCAATTGTATTGCTTAAGGCATAGTAGTCATATTCTTACTTCGTGCCCACATACCCTTGTTTCATGTCAAATAACTTCATATAGAGTGTGACTATGTTCAAACCCATATAATTTGTAACTTACGTGATATTAAATTTCAAAACTCTTAGTATGAAATAGTTCCGCCTATGTTAGTAGGCGAGTTCAAAAGTTAGAAAGATAGTAAGAGTAACTATTTTCCCTTTCCATGCTCATTTAAACCATCATTTGAGGACGAATAATCCCAAGATGGAGATATTGTAACACCCCAAAAATTTCTAAGCTAAGACCTGAATTATTTTGTAGAACCTCGCAACTCGACTCTTAAAATTTTAATCGTTCTTTGTAAGTATATGAGCTTGAACAAGGTTATTTTCTACTTTCTCCTGTGTTATAAGATCATTAACAAGTGTATAAAGACTATATAAAGTGATCTAGGGTCATAAGAGACCACAAACACCAAACCAAGTTCAAAACATTACTATTTTCTAGTTCTCGCATGAGTTCATATAAAGGTCAAATTCAAAATCTCATATCTCTCAAATTATAATTAATTAGGTGGCTTACGACCTACCAAATTAAAGACCTATTAGTCTTCTTTACAATGCCATCAAGTTTATCTTATTCTGTTCTTGGAGTAAAAAGTTATGATTGTTTACTGGAATATACCCAGGCAGGGAAATTTGGCGAACTATCTTGCTCAATCAGTGATCTGCTGAATGGATTGGCGAATCACATAATTAGGTCATCAAATTGTCTCGAAAACATTATTCTTCTGTCCATTTGGGCTATCTAAAGTCCCAATAGGCGATCCACCGAGTATTTTTTGCAAGGAGACCTCCAGATCTCCGATTTGGCCGACAGGATTCATTAAAAGGTTATTTTCCTTGATTTTTACGGTTTACTTAAGTTTCTAGAAGCTTATTATTGACCTTTTACCCTAAATAAACTTCCCTAAGTCCATATTACAACCTTATAACATCATTATACGTATAACAACTCTCAAAATACCCAATTCACATTCTTGACAAGATCAAGAACTCCAAGAAAGGGATTTCTTTAATTTCTCAAGATCTAAAGGACCCAAGTTCAAGATTTTCTTTAAGAATCCTAATGTTTAAAATAAAGGGTTTTACTTCACCCTTCATCTCCAAGAAAGTCTCAAGAAAGACAAAAGCTAGGGTTTCAAGTCTTTTGATCAAGTTATTCTTCAAACATCTTCAAGAGCTTTATTCTTTCATGTATGTAAGGCTATCATAGTGTTGGACAAGTTCTCCTTCACGCCCTTCATGTACCTTTAAATCGGTAAAAGAGTAATCTAGTGTTCTATCCTTAGATTTGAGTATTCTTGAGATAAGTTGATATTGAGTTCTGTGTTATGGAGTAACTTATTATTGAATTCTATTTCCTATTATTGAGTTGTTATATCTTTCATTGAGATTTTTGAGTTGATTGTTTATGTATATTGTTTAGCATGAACCCAATTTTCCTAGTATTCATTGATTTCTTATTGAGAATATTTTAAACAAAATGTAATTGTTTAAACAGAGTTTTGAGAAAGTAAAGAGGAGTTTGAGAAAGAGCTTAACCAAGATTTAAGCAAGAGTAAAAGAGAACTATGTATTTCCCAAATGTTTCATTTTTACATGAAGAAAGAGACTATTATTTTAGGAAAAGTTAAAAGAGTTCTCATAAAGATTGAGTGCAGAGCAGTTACCTCTTAAGGAGGTCCCTTTTGAGTAATTATCTCAACCAATAATGTATTTTTGCGCTGAGTAAAGAGAAACCATATTTTCTAAATGAACAATAAGTTCAAGAAATATTTCAGAGTTACCTTTTTAAGAGGATAGTTTGAGAGATTATCTCAAACCATAGAAAGAGTATGTTTTGTACTTTTGAGCAAGAGTATATATTATCGAGAGTAGTATTGAGCACCGATATGGGGGAGAGTTCAGACAACTCATATCCCGCATAAACCATGTCTTGCCAACAAGGGTACAAGATCATACTTTTTTAGATGTATCCTTATTGCTTAGTGGATCCACTTAGTTGAGAGGCTCTATATCCCGACACGATACAAGACAGTTCTGAGAGCATGACAAGACGTTGTATTATGACGTAGCTCATAGTGATGTTTATCGATTAGAGAATGTCCCAATAGAGTTACAATGTGTTTTTCTACATCACTTATTATGTTGAGTTTAGAAATGAGAAAGTATTTTTTAAAGTTTTATATGATCTAACGTCCTTATTTCTTTATATTCAAATTGAGTATATTGTTACCTATTGCAGTCCTTTCAATCAGTTATTTTGCCTCGACTATATTACATACTCTTACATTCACATGTACGGATGTCATTCAACCTGCATCTCTTTATGATGCAGATACATGTGTTTAGGATCATCAACATGAGCTCCGTTGAGATCACTCTACACTCCAGAAACTTTTTGTGAGTATCCTTGCATTCTGGGGGACTTCACCTTTACATTCAGTCCATTTGTTTAGAGGCGTTGTGGGTCTTGTCCCGAAACCTATCTTAAACATTAGAGGCTTCATAGATAGATAGATTCGAGGAGTCTATAAGTACATTCTTTCCTTTAAAGATGTTTCTCAAATTAATATTATTATATGAGTGAGTACTTTCAGACATTCTTATTGAGTTTTACATTGAGATCGATTTCTATTTTAAGCCTATTATTGCTTGAGTAAGTTTTCCACTAAGTAGTCAGCTAGGCTAAGGGTTCACTTGGGGACCAACAATGGTTATCAAGTATCGGACATGTCCAGGTTGTAGGCTCGAGGCGTGACATTACAGTTTTCCAAATCAGCACAAAGTTCAATGTGCTACTCCCTCGGTGACTTTAGTCGTGCTCACCGAGCTAATTCGTAAAATCGCCAATCATGCTTCATCTCACCTTTTTCTTTATCCATGATTCAGGTGTTTGAACCTCAGTCAAAGATCCCGTTTGAGTTTGCTTTTCTCGTTTCCAACTGAGGAGGGCTCACCAAGTGTTAAATGTAAATGTTGCAACCTTACTAGCCACAACTCAGAGTATAAGCACCAAAATCTACCTCATAAACAGATGCAACACAGAGAAGCATATGTGTCAGTACGTGTAATATAACGAGAATGTAAGGGAACCAACATACTAAAATAAAGAAACATATGGAGGAAACAATGGAATAATGTTTCTAAAATGTAAATTAAATAATCGTAATAAATGAGCTTAAAAGAAATAATTGGAATCTATGCATTAAATATTAGTTTGAGGACCTTCTTTCAAAAACATATGAATGAAGATTAGTCTAAATCAGTAGCCTTAAATTGTCATAGCATAAAATAGGATAACTAATATACCTCAAATGAAGTTAGGAAATATCATAAAATATGCATAAACTAGGGAGTATCTTATAACCGACATATATCATTTGAGCTCATGAAGCCCAACTTATAATTCTAGTTGGATTTGTCCTATACATTTCCAGGGTACCGAACCTGTGGATCCACTAACATGAACCACAAAGAGCTAAAGGGCAACCGTCGAAGTGGTGAAACATAATCCTACATTGACACGTACACAACTAAAAAAACAACATTTAGCGAAGGATATTAGCGACAAACAATATTCCATTATTATATAACGATAGATTTGCAACAGAATAAACATTTTGGTGCACAATTACAAATGATTTTTTATTTATAATATAGCGACGGATTTGCAACGGAATATTTAATTCATCGCTAAATATTAGCGCAAAAATTTGGTGCCTAATTTTTCCTACGGATTAAGTAACAAAGTAGGGGCGACAAATTTAATTAATATTGGGCGACAGAATTAGTGACGGAAAAAAGGTTGCTAAACTTTTAAATATATTTTTATAAAATTTATATTATATTGTGACAAAAATATCCATCAATATAATCTATATCTATCTATCTCTATACATCTCTATACAACCTTAAAAGCATGAACTTCCAAACTTGAATGTTGAATTACTATAATACCCCCAATTAAAAAAATTCAATTTATATTATTTATTAACTTAGTTAATTGTATTATATTAAAATTAGATACCTTTTCACATAAAGGGTTGTGACTTTTTCAATGAGTTGTAACTTTTCCAAAGGGTTGTGACTTTTTTGACGTGTTGTGACATTTTCAATGAGTTGTGACTTTTCTGAAGGTTGTGATTTTTTCAAAGGGTTGTGACTTTTCCCAAGGGTTGTACCTTTTTCCATTGAATTGGGACTTTTACAAAGGGTTGTGACTTTTTCAATGACCAGTGACTTTCTCAAAAGGTTGTGACTTTTCTAATAAGACACAATTAGCACCTATTCTTACTACTATTTGTTAGCTATAAATAGAGGGGTTTCCTCTTACTTTAAAACTATGATTTTTAAAAGTTTTTTACTCTTCTTCTTCTTAAAAAATCCCAAGTGTTATTTGCAATAGTTGATTAAGTTTGAAATTCAATGAAATTTGAGGTACCACATAAGAAAGATTTGGTGAACAAATTGTAACAGATCATTCATCAATTCACACTCGATTTTCATGAGTTAACAGTGATGAATAATTGTGGGAGAGACAATAATATTAAACAAATATGAAAAAAGGCACATGATTTGAGTAATATATTTCTTCTTTGTTTTTTCATTTTTTATTCTTTCACCCTCATACGAAGGAGTTTCTTCCTAATTTTTCTAAAACAACAGACTTCAATGTAGTCCATTGAATATTATTATTTTTTGTTGTTAAATAGACTATTTCAAAAATAGATTTTCACTATTACTTATAATATGATAATATAGTCATGATAATAATTATTTTTTAGTAGATATGTAAGTAAGAATGAACGGAGAAATTGCAGGAGATTTCAATCAAATGGAATATTAGAGTGAATATAGCATGAACATATATTTTTTTCTTCCTTCTTCATTGGCTGTATTTTTCGGTATATTTTTTCTTTTTTATATTTATATTGAGTGTGAAATTTTTTAAGTATGAATTTTCGGTTATTTCTGGTTCATTTTAATTTCAGAAAATGTTATGTCACAAGATACGCTCCTTCATAGATACATAAAAATTTGTAAAAGATATATTGCGTATAAAAGACAAAATATTAAAATATTTATTGTAATCCTTATTAGTGTCATCCACTTACTAAATTTCAAATATGAATATTTAAGAGAAAAAATGTACTTAAATGGTGTTCATCATCTATGTTCATAAACTCAAGAGGAAAGGCTATTTGTGACACTTTTTGTATTGATATTTTTTTTCTATTTCGTTGGTTAGATTTGTTTAAAAAATTGAGTGAATTAAAAAATACTACTACTAAAGATATGCCACTTTCTCCCCATATTTAAATTTTCAATGTATTTTGAAATGTTTCAATGCTATCTTTTCATTTTGTTCTGAAAATACAAGTAACTCTATGACAATCTGTATTAATCATTAAAAAGCACTTGTCCTATATTCTGTCAATTATATGTATTTACTAAAAAGCTTTAATTTTGTAATATTAATTCTACTTTACAACATAGTATACTATAAATACGATACACACGTGCACCGCACGTGCCGTGGAACTAGTACTTTCTAAATATATATATTTATTTGAAAGCGACAGATGTTAGAATCCATCACTAATTCCGTTGCAAAACTTTTTAACGTGATATATTCTAGGGCAATTTTTTTTTAACATTTCTAGAAACTCACACTCTCAAGCTCTAAAACTCCAATGAAGGCTCTCAAGCTCCGAAGCTCGAGAGCTTCCCAAGTCTCCATCTCGAAGCTCTAAAGCATTTTGAAGTCTCCATCTCAAGAACATTTTGAAGTCTCCATCTCGAAAGGTAAGCGCTCAAACTCTCATCTCCATTTCTATTTTGATTTCGATTTCAACTCTTCTCTCTGAAAAACTAGGAATTTCGGTCAGATTCCTGCATTAGGATATCAGATTAACTCGACATACCATTGTTTTCCAATTGCAAAATATGAACCTTAACTAGGAATCGTTTCACTCCTGACACCACTGAAAATAGAGATTTTAGTGGTTTGGGTGTTATGAAATTATCCATATTTTAACTCTGAACTCTTTCCATTTCATTTAGCTTGAAGTAAGATTGGTATTTTCTCAGAAATAAGGGTTCTAGAAATTTGAATGTTCTGAAAATAAATGTTTATTTGAATGTTCTCAAAATAAAGGTTTTTTTAGAAGTAAAGTTTTCTGAAAATAGGTGTTAGGGTTCAAGCAAGCATTTAGAGTTAGGTTCAAGCATTTTACATTGATTGCCAACTGATTTGTTTTAGTTTTATATTGCAGGTAACTTTTATTGTTGTGACTACTCACTACAAGCTCATTCTCTCTGTAAAAGGTATCTCTCTTTTTCTCACCTGCACAATAGCTTTCTTTTCCAGAAAAATGTACCGTTGATATAAATTTTATGTTTATACTTTTGTTTGGGTTCATTTTTTGGTAATAAATAATGAGTGTAATATTTAATGTAGTGCTAAAAAGTTGCTTCTGGTTTATTTTGGTATGCGGATTTAGGATCTTTTGAACTTGTGTTATATATAACTTCTTTTTGGTTTTACTATTAATATTCTAAAGTTGTTCTTTATGTTTTTGTCACTTGAAATGTACTCGAGTTGAGAGTTTATTAAAATAGCCTCTCTATTTAAACCAAAAATATTAGATTAGACATTTAATAATCATCAAAATTTTATGTTCAAGGAGAGAATGATCAGCTTATACACTATAAAGTCTAGGCTAGATGTGGTACAATGAGTTGTTGCTGAAATAAGTGGTGTGAAGCTTCAATAACATAGTAATATAATGAAATAAAATATTTTTCAAAGTGCTGAAATAAGCCTCAACAATCTATTGAAATAAGGAACTTCTCCGATAATAATCTAATGTTCCATACTGAAATAAGCCTCAATTAAAGTTGACGACTCCTAGAAGCCGACATTATCAATTGTAGAATTGTCGGAAATCAATTTTGGTTACTTGTCAGAAAAACAATACATCATCGCTTTTTCAGTTTAAGTTCATCAGTGTCTTGCTTTTCTGCCATGTGTTTAGAAGTTGACTCTATTTTGTTTTCTCATGGTGCCACAAGCTTGGGAGTTGCCTGATTTACTAAACGGGTAGTTAATAATATATTCTAACACGTGCAAGCTAACTTAACTAAATGAACCTCTAGTCCTCATGATGGAAGAGGCTAAATGATGTAAAGCTCTTTGCATTTTATCAATGTGCTGCCTAATTAAAAGAATAGGGTGAAGTTTGTAATAGCGTCTGCTAGGAGGCCTTTAAATATTCTGAATTCGCCAATTAAATCTGAGAAAGAAAATTATATATTGTTATTATTCCATGTTCTTGTTAATTACCAAGACAATCTAATGTTAAAATGTTGCAGGTATTTGCTGCTATAACCTCATCATTAAGATCTGATTGATATTCGGTCGAAGTAAGTCTTGCTCGTCATTTCTATCTCTGCTTTAGCTCAAGATTTATTTCCTGAGGTATTTACTTTACTGAATCTAATAAGGATGAAGATTTTTTCCATTATCTTGAGATTGTTGGAGTTAGAGCTTTTTTTTAAGAGATTAATGGAAAGTTTGGAGAATTCTTATTCTGTTGTTGTGGTTTTTTTTGGTGATTAGTTTCTGTTGGAGGAATGTATTTCTAAATTTTAACTTGTTTATTGGTTTTATTTTCTAGAAGAATGCATTCTAGACTTTAACTTTTTTTCATTGATTTTATTCGTTAGAGGAATTGTTGTACTTGTAGAGGAAAGTCATGTGATTGTCTTATAAATTGTCTTTTTGAAATAAAAATTTTATTTTTGCTAAATTTTTTGGCATAGCGGGTGCTACAGGCTTTTAATGTTCATATTTCATATATTATGCTTTCACGTGTTATCTGTTAGTTGACTTTCAACATGTTCTTTTCCAGATTTTAATAATCTTAATTATTCATACCTTATAAGGGTAGAGCCGCTGATATGATAGGTCCCATATCTAGTGTAGTATTTGTCTTCAATTTCTTTTCTTCCTCTAGTTTTTCTAATTTCAGAAAATTTTAGAAGCAAACAACTTTTAACAATTTGGATGATGTTCAGACCATATATAACTTTACTGAATCCAAAAATATAAGTTTGTGAACAAGAATTAGTTCTTTCTCTTCTGATTTGTTTCACTGTTCAGCAGATCTGAAGAGTGAATCTCTTTTCAATTAATTATTTTTAATGTTGAAACCATTTGTTACATGTCATTTTCTACAATTAAATAGTCCTCCTAAAACAACATGTGTCTATTTATTTCTCATAGGTATATAAATCTCTTATGATTGATATCACATGTGCGGCTAAGCTCAATATTCATGTCTTAAAAATAACCTCTATTTACGTTGTAAATCATATCATGCTTGATTTCATTCTGAGAAGTCTTAAATGCATAAGAGACCACAGGAATAATGATAAATTAGTGCAAAAGTTTTTAAAAATCAACGTGAAATAATGTAAACATTAGTTCATAAGGAAAAGTCATAATCTCATAGGATTCCTAGCTTTACGTCTAAAAATCTTGAAGAGTTTCTAGAGAACCAAAATACTTTAGGCATGAGAGAGAAAGGAATACTCTCATTGAAGCCTTACATACCTTGGTGATGAATCTTGAAGTAAAATCTTTGAAAATAAACCCTAGCCATGGTATTTTTTCAGTGTATGAGTTTAGGATGAATGAGAGAGTTTTATTTATGAAAAACTCATTTTCTACATGTTTAGGCCCATTTAGAAAACTCCTTAAAGAATTTTTGGACAAAAATACTCTTAAGAAAATAAATAATAAAAGCTGGAAGTCAAAATTTTATTCCAGCGGACAGTGAGGTCCGCATTCAATCTGTGTCACGGATCCATCGTTAAGCTTCTACCACGTTAAAGTATCTCTATTAAATCAACAATAAAGTTTTATTCCGAACTCGGTTTGATGTAAACTTGGCGGCGTTGGAAAGAACACTCTTAGACTTTTAATTTGATAGGTTCTGGGTCAGTTAATCTTCATATTATTCTAAGAGATATGGTCGATTGAAGTTGACCCTTATAAGGACTCTTGCAGAAGTTTAGCCGATAGAAATGTTTTGAACCTGGCTTGGTATTAGAGGTCCCTATGACCCTAAATCACTTCTCATACCCTTTTACACTTGTTAAAAGACCTTAAAATATATGAGCAAGTGGAACATTACCCAGTTGAAGATCATATACTTACGGTGAATGATTCAGACTCTAAGAGTAGAGTTGTGAGTGTGACAACCATATTTTGTTTCTCTAGAATGTCACACTAGGAACAACCTTAGAAGGGTGGTAGTTTGACTAACTCTACGTATCTCAAGAGACTAGAAAGTGCCCATAAGTTCATTAAGTTTTGATTGAGATCATCACCCGCTATAGCTCTGAATAGACCCTTCAAGTTCAGAAGCTCGATTATGGTACTATTTTTAATATTGACTTAACTCCTCTCATTGATAATAAATTGTTGTTGCTCGGCTCTCAATTTTTTCATAAATAACTCTAGTTGTTTACGATTTGTGTCAATAACTTGTGGTTTATAACCATCTCAAACTAATGAATTAATTATCTTTAATAGTGTTAAGCCAAGAATAATTTGAGCTTGTTTGTACTAATCCCTTTTGAGAAGATATATTTCTATATTATCTTTGACGCAAGATGAGCTTATTTTATAAACTGCTTTGTATTCGCCATGCATCAAAAAAAAATTATTGCAAATTATATGTTCTATGTCATTACAAATTTCATAAATATATATCACAAATAAATAACTTCACTTAAGTGAAATTCAACTCAAATAGTATGTATTAACCAATAAATCATATGAGCTTAAGTGTCTAAAAGTATAGTGTATCTAAAGTGAATTTTTTGAAGTAAGCAATTATGAGATACTTAAAGTTCAACTTTAAAATTTTGATTATTAATAATCTCAAAAATGGACAAGAAGTAAATTGTAGTTTGACCTATTAGTTATGTTCACATAAAAAGAGAAATTATGATAAATTATCATATTGTCTACATGCTAAAGCAATAAATAAGAAATTGACCAGATTTCAATTTTAAAAAAAGTCTAAATATGAGGAATACAATTATCATATTTTCTAAAGAACATATTCAACATAAATGATTATATTAATGGTAACCTCATTTGTATTCAACAAAATTTTCTCTCTTCCAATTTTGATTATCTATATATATTAATCCCTCAACGCATATTCTTCTCACCTCTCATTCTTGAGATTTATGTTGAATAAATTTTATTTCTTTACATTTTCATATACACATGGCTTCCTCAGATCTTGAAATGAATACTTGTCGCGAAATAGTTCCGTATGTACCAATAATTAGTGGTGCTCAAGTTGTGGTACGTTTCCGTCTAACTAAGATACTCGCTCAATATTTTCTTATTTTTTTTCTTTAAGATGCATGAATCGTTTGAGTAATTTTTGTGTTAGGTTTTTTGTATTTGTTTTTTCGAAGATACGGAAGTTCTTATTATTATTTTAAGAAAACTATTAATTAATTATTATGTTTTCCTTAATATTTTCTTACTCTATTTTTTTTATCATTGAAAATTCCTAAAACATTTTAGTATTGACAATTGAGAAAGCAAAAGAGTTTATGAAATTTGATAAAAAAAAATTATTTCATTAATTTATTTAAATGAGTCAAAATTAGGGAACAAATTCAAAAGTGGGTCTTTGTTTTAATTTTTCTTTTAAAATTATTAAAAAATTATGTTCATTATTTACAGCTTCTACAAAACCAAATCGATAACACAAAATTCATACTAGCACCCACACCTATATCAAGTCAGCCAATACAAGTAAGAATTCTAAAACTTTGTTCGTTATTTATTATCATGTCTGATGCTTTAATTTTCCTATGCTATCTTTAATTTTTAGATATTCTTCCTCCCTCGTTATAGAATTTGGGGGCATTTAATAACACTGGATGTTTGTGGCATTTGGACTTTGTCAGCATATAGTTTTAAAATATATATATATATATATATATATATATATAGGAAGAAATTACGTTTTATACTAGATCAGACATACCCTTGAGTTTTGTGAAAAAGGGTCAAATACACCCCTCTATAGATTTTATTTTACTAGGAAAGATATATTATTATTTTTAGGTACTTCAGTCGAAAAGGGTATATCTGCTCATTTTTGTTTAGTTAGGAGTATATGTGTACTTGTTTTATGGCATATCAATATTAATTCACAATGTTGAGGGGTATATCAAGCTTTTTAACCTAAATTTTATATTAATGAAGTCGGGATTATTAATTTGTAATCATATATAAAAGATTCATTCACATCTAAATGTATATCATGGAATCAATTTAATACTAATGAAAAATTAAAAGAATCAAATTAATAGATAATCTGATAAATTACAATTTTAATATTTGTAATGTTTTTCTAAACAGCCTATTTATAAACCATTTAAATAAAAAATTGAAATATTCTATATTTGTAACTGTTGTTTTTCTCTTTAATCATTTATAGAAAATATTGGATATGTTTTCACCTAATAAGACAACTATTTAATATGGTAGAACATTTGGCGGAACCTTATTAAATACTAATTGGTTGTAATTTTCTAGCATTAAATATTAAATTAATTGAGGCAGATTCATGTTTTCTTTTACTTATTGATTAAAAAGAAGACATTATTCGAGCATATAGAATAGTTTTCTTATAAATATGGTCTCTTTTTGTTGATTATTGAAAATATTTTGTGTTTAAAAATTATTTAGTTTTCTGAAACATGAATGTCATAGTGAGGAGGAGATTTCTAGTGTCTTTTATTAGATATGAAAAAGAAAAATTATAGGTGTAAAAAGAATAAAATATTGACACACTTGAACTTTATAGCAATTCTACCATGTCATTTTATTCTCTTAGTTTGTTGTTAATATAAAATCTTTCTCCCTTACTTAGATCGATGTAACCTTTATTTTTTACATCTACTTCTGAAAAATGATACATTTATATATTTTAAAATAATTTAACTATAGATTCTTATTTTTTTTCATTTATAATAACAAAACTTTAAAATATTTTCTTATTTGCAGAATGATGTTGAAACAATCATAGTACTCCAAAAATTGGCTAGGAAGAAGAGAAGTCTAATTACTACCAAAGCCATAGCAAATACTTTTGTTGACTTTGTAATTGTACCTTCTAAAGGTGCAGCAAACCTTTACACTATTAAACTAAAAAAGGTTAGTACATTTGATCACTAAGACTATTTCTTTTTAAAAGACACTAATATTATTAGACATTTGTATAGTAGCTTCATTTGTCTTTCTATTTTATTATTACTATAGATAAATATTATATAAAAAAAGATGTATAATGTAACATAACATGAAAAATCAGTTCTAAAACAACATGGTCATTATAGTAAAAGGTTTTAAATCGGATGTTTAGTAATGGAGAGGCCTGACTATATTAATATTTCATTATGTACTCAAATAATAGAATGAAGACAAGGCAAGTGATTCATACGGACTTAATCGCAAATATTATGACATGCTACATGGATGGAAAGCTGAAAGGAGACAACGTCAAAATGGAAAATGTGAAACGGTAATTTAAGTTCTTTTATAATTTTTTTCCCTTTATTTGAATATTTAGTCTTACTAATTTTCTAAAGTACACTCACATTTATCTAACACTATTTATTGTTTAGAATGAAGGTTTTAGATGAACCTTCGACATGTGTTTTTTTTTATGTCATTCTTGACAATTGAGATTTAGTGATTGCATTCCCAATCAAATTAGAATTTAGTTGCACTTAATTTTCCTTTTCTTCTACCTTTAAACACTAATCATTAAATTATCATTTGTTTTGTATGTATCCAAAATTATCAAACATGTTTCTTGTGATTTTTATTATTATTTATTTAGTAATATTGTTTTTTTTAATTTCTTTGAAATGTAATTTCTATATGGAAATTAAGGAAATTCGCCTTGGATTGCAGTTCTACTTCCATGAGAGCAAACGTAATATGTGTCGATCTATTGGAGATGTAAGAAGATATATCTTCGAAGGTTTTGAAAACATGAGAGTAGATGTTCATCCAGAAACCAATGTAGTAATCGAGTCAATGGTAAGTTATTACATTACATGAATTTTCATTGATAATGATAGTCATATTGGTCATCTTTCTAGAAAACCAAATTTACTTATTTAGAGAGCTGAAGAGTTTGGTCTAGCTATTAAGAAAAAATAAGGACTTTTGGGTTGTATAGTAGTTATGGTTTTTCAAAATTAAGCTTAATAATTGGATTTTAACTTTTTGAAAGTTTAGACAAGCAACAAATTCTGCTCTAATATTGATAAAATTATTTTTCTCAAATTGATTAGGAAAATATCAAATTAATTTACTACATTCCTAAATTTCCTTTTAAAAATCACCTCTAACAAAAAGAAACACTTTCCAAATATAAGGGATAGGGAAACGGGTTATACCACATTGGATATTATGTATGTACTCTTGCCTTGAAATATTTCTACAAGAAATTATTTTCATATCTTGAACTTCACGATAACTGATAGTTACACAATGGTAATGGTAACCCTCATGTTAAGGTATCATGACAATTATATTATTTTTACAAAAAAATCTTATTAAATTTAAGGTTGGAGTTATAGAAAAGAAATCGAAGAAAAGAAAAGGAGAATCTTCAATCTCAGAGAGGGAAATCGCAGCAGAGAAGCACAAAAGAAACAATCAAAACAAGAGTGAGACTCAAAACTTTCTTGATGATGTCTGGAACAATCTTATGAACATGGATGACCTACACAACAACCAGGTAACTCATGTTAAGACAACTATTATTAAATGCAGTTATACAAAAATTACACAAATAAAAAAAAATTGATATTCGCGACACACAACTTTTGTTGCTAAACATAAAAGTTGCAGCTCATCCTATTTAATGAAGGTTCTTGTTTATATTCATGAGTTTTATTTTTCTATCACTTGTAATTGCATTTACAAATATAAGTATCTAATCTTGTTGAAACTTTGATACATTTGACAAAAAACAGTTCCTTTTACAGATTATGGGATCCATCCCCAAAATGAAGTAGACAAAATATTGCACAAGAATATCGATGAAAAAGAGATTGCTCCATGCACACATAATTATTCTCATTGATGAAGAAAGTGATAAACAAGACGCCGACAAAGAAAAAATGATTTTAAGCTTGCAAAAAACAGAAAGGAAGTAGAGTTGGCTATATGATGTTCACATTAGTACTTGCACATTTATTGTTATTTACTTTTGTTTTTAACCAATAGAACGTGAATATTTTTCTTTATTTTTAAGTCCAATTTAGATCTTATGTATTGAACAAATGATCAGTTTCATCTTGATATAAAAGACCAGTGTAATGTATGTTTCTGATTTAATTTCATATTGATATAAAAATCAGTTTAACGTATGTGTTTCTATTTATGTCTATGTCACTTAGAATTCATATCTTTCTATTTGCAGAAAGATTTTGTCAATGTCTCTATAAAAAATACCAATTCTCCTTCCTAATTTAAGGAAAGCAAAACTTTTGTTTTTAAATATTCGTAATTTGGACATCAATTTTAAAATTTGGTGAAAATTCCTTTACTCATAGACTTCAAAGATATGTTAGTTTATCTAGAAAAGGATTGAAAGTGGACCTACATTATCACAGAAGGTCTAAATATACTTTACATCTTTCTATTTAGTCAGAAATACCCCCTGCTTACATTTTAAGCTCAGGTATATCACTTGACTAATTGTCAACACTGCATTAAAATTATATATAAATTCTACATGCTATTTTATTACTTGTCCTTTTTTTTTACTCCAACCTAAATTAAATAAATTCACTCACCTGATTTTCTAACATACTCAAGCTATTCTTTTATTGATTTAATTTTTTTTTATATTCTTCAAAAATATTTTTCGTTTAAAAACAAGAACTGCAGAGGTCAGATTGTGAAAAAATAAATTATAAGAAATAAGAAAAACTAGACCTCTAGAGGTGTTTTCATAAAAACAATATCTTAAAGAAATCAACCTCTAGAGGTCAGCTTGCATTTAGGCCGAATGAATCCCTTACCCAAGAGATCCTAAAGTTGAACACTAAGCGCTTTGAGCTCTGCGAGGTCCATACCGTAAGGTGGAATATATATAGGATGAGTGCATGCCTCAAGGTAAATAGACAAGTCAATATCACACTCAGGGGGAGGCTTGGTAAGTCAGTAGGTAAAACACCCACATCTCACGAACAACATGAACTAAATCAATAGAAGGAACCTCCCTACTCACATTCTATACATAATCAAAATAAGCTAGACACACACTAGCCATTAATCTTAGAGTCAAAATAAAATATATAACCCCAACTGTCGTCTAAATACGAGACCCCTTCCATACCAACAAAGGATTGTCGGGCATGTCTAGGGTAAACCTCATAGAAAAAAAATCCAAGACCGCATTGTATGGGGATAAATAGTCTATGCCTAGAATCATATCAAAATGTAGTAGATCAAATAATATAAGGTATGTCTGGGTGTCAGGCCCTTGGATAGTCACCAACCAAGATCGAAACATTTAATCAACTATTAAAGACTTATGCACCGGGGTCGAAACACACAATGGTTTACCAAGGTCTCCAAACTCATACTCTAACATGAAGCATAGTACACAAATACATATGAAAAAGTAGAGCCTAAATCAAATAAAATTCAGGTGGGCTGATGGCATAAAAGAATCATACATGTGATAACAACTTCTAATGCCTTAGCCTCTACTTCGCCAAACTAGCATATAGATGGGCATGTTCTCCTCTACACAGAGCATCAGCCCTACCATAAAACTTTTCTCCCATGGTCCACCACGTGCTCCTTAGTTATTGCCATGTCATTCCTGACCCTGGGCACCACCTCTAACTGGAGGTGCTACCACTACAATTGGTCTAGCTGGATGTGGGGCAGGTGCTATCATCCCTCGCTAGAGAAAGTCCTTGGACCACTGATCTTGCTCCCCACATTAATAGAAACCTTGTCAAGATTTCCCCATAAAGTATAGGACATAATGATCTGAAGCACTCGACTCTGAACCCCATATACTCTGACCCATACCAGCATCACCATAGTTTTATTTATCACCCAATAAAGCCTAAAGTGAGGCCTGGACAGCAAGCTAGACTGACCTTGCTTAAACCTTTGTCGAGGTCTATCATATTTGTACTTTCCTGTTGAATGGAACCCATTGTAGCTACCCTGATGTCGATCCGTCTTGTCGCTTCCCTATGGTCCTCGAACTGGAGCTCCTCCATGGTGATGACATGGTCAACTACAACAAAGAAGAAGCGGCCTATTGAAGCCAAAGTCACAGTCTCAATCTACAACAAAAATCTTAACCCATGAACAAAGCAAATGTCATGCCTCGAGCCTACACCTTGGATGTATCCAGCTCTTAGAAACCATTGTTGGTCCCCAAGAGACTCCTTGTTGTAGGTGAATAATTATAGGATGACTAACTCATGCATACACAAGCATTAAGGACTGAAGAAAATAATTTAAATAGATACTGAATCTAAAATTGTTGAAATTAAAGAATATTATAGTAAAGTTTAGCAACACATCTGCAAACGAATACAAAAAGACTCTCTAACCATGCTATCACTCCCCGAACCTACACCCTGGATGTAACTGGCACTCAAGAAGCATTGTTTGCCCCAAGCGACCCTTTGGCCTTGCTCAATTCTCAGCGGAAGACTTACTCGACAATAAATGAACCTGCAAATTAAAGATTTAACTCAATATCTCCAAATATTTTAAAGAAAAATTCAACTGGACAAAAGAGACAACTCAAATCTTAAACATTTAACAATGGAAATGAAAAGAATCCTCAAAACACTACTGTCTATCTATGAAGCCTCTAAAAACTATGATAGAAGTCGAGACAGGACCCACGACATCCTAATACGACTGAAAGTAAATGTGCAACCCTCCGAAGCAAGGAGGCTCACCAAAGAAATTTTGGAACTACAAGTAATATAATTGGAGCGCCTATTGATGACCTTGATTACCTGTATCTACATCATGAAAGATGTAGACCAAATGACGTCAGTACATGGAATGTACCAACATGCAAGGGGAATTGTAAAGCACAAACATAAGCTTGAACTGATAAAAAGGAAGAACATACTCACCTCATCTCAACTCAACTCAACTCAACGATACTAAAACTCAGAAGTACTGAACTCAGTTCAATATAAAAGCAACAATAGAGATGCATTATAAAGAAATCTTTTAAAATAGTAGATAATAACTCAATGTATTTAAAAATACAATAATAATACTCTTATTTGGGAGATTCTCTAATGGAGAACCATCACTATGAGCAACGTGATGATACAGTGTCGCGCCCACGCTGCCAAAACTGTCCTATACCCTACCGGAGTATAGCACATCCTCAAATAAGTGGATCCACTAAGCTATGCTAAAAATAAATAAGGAATTATCTAAAAAGTATGACCCGTTTTACCCATGTTGGCATACATAGTTTATGAAGACTTTGAGTTGTCAGACTCGTCCCAATATCAGTGCTCAATACTACTCC
Source organism: Solanum paucissectum (assembly GCA_029582445.1). Lineage (NCBI taxonomy): Eukaryota > Viridiplantae > Streptophyta > Magnoliopsida > Solanales > Solanaceae > Solanum > Solanum paucissectum. Next base: position 21,811 of record JAJONZ010012746.1, on the reverse strand, counting down.
CAAAATATAACGCATGATCATATGTTTAAAAACATTTCTGGACAATCAAGTATCTGAACGGGTATCTCCTCATAAGATAGGTTGTCCTTAATTTCAATATCCTCAGTAGGTATAATAAGTAAGGGATCGCCTATGCAGTTCTTCAACATTGAAATGTGGATTACCGAATGGACTTATGCTAACTCTGATGGTAGGTACAACTCATAAGCTACATTGTCAATCCTCTTGGATATCCTGTAAGGACCAATATACCAGGGACTAAGCTTCCCCTTCTTGCCGAACCTCATAACAACCTTCATGAGTGAAACCTTCAAGTAAACCCAACCGTCCACCTCAAACTTCAAGTCTCTTCTCCTAACATCGGTATAGGAGTTCTGATGACTTTGCATTATTTTCTACCTTTCTTGAATGATCTTCACTTTCTCCATAGCTTGATGAACTAACATCTAGTCCGATGAACCCTGCTTCACCAACCTCAAACCATCCAACATGAGATCTACATCTTCTTCCATAAATGTCTTCATAGGGATCCATCTAGATGCAAGAGTTATAATGTTGTTGTAAGCAAATTGAATGAGAGGTAAGTGATCATCTCAATTACCTTTGAAATTAATCACACAAGCCCTCAACATATCCACTAAAGTCTGAATTGTGTCCTCTGCTTGACCATCAATCTGAGGATGGAAAGTAATACTCAAATTTATCTTCGAACCCAAACCTTTCTGGAAAGACCTCCAAAACTGTGCCGGGAATTTTGCACCTCTATTCGAAATGATGGACACCAAAACTACATAAAGTCTAACTACCTCTTGAATATATAATCTGGCATAAATTTTTGCTGAGTAGGTGTAACGATTGGTTCCCGCCGTTATAGAAAAAGCCAACGGGGAAATTATTTTTGCTTGAAACCTTATTTCGTAGTAACCTAGGATTTTCCAACCTAGTCCAGTTTTGGATGAAATCGGAGCGAGTAAGATCTAGGGTAATCTGGTAGCAATTGGGTGATTTAATTATGATTTTAATTACATGAGTAGATTTCCAAGATGTTAAGGAACCCGTACGATCTTACGAAATTAAATTCCGGTGAGTACAATTCCTAAAATTGATCTTGGCGTGAACATGTAGTTTCTAAGTGTCGTTAGTTGAAGGTGTGTTGTAAAATGGGGGTATTGGAATTATTAAAATTGCTCACTATTCCATGCAAGCCGCTATGGCAGGAATTTGTGCCACCAGAGCAGGGCTGCTATTGCGGGGTGAGGCCGCTGTGGTGGGACAGACGCGACTTAAAGTCGGAAATAAACCCCAAAGGCATTTTATTCTGCAATTTTCGAACTTGAGAACTAAGGAACGACCCAGGAGTCTTCTTGACAGTTTTCCACCATTCTTGAGGCTAAAAGTAAGGTTTTCACCCACAAATCTATTTTTCAATTCGTAGAACGTAATCTAATGGGTAATTATTGATGGAGGGGGGGTTTGATTTGGAAATTATGGTGGAAACAACCCTAATTTGGATATTGGGATCATGGGTTTGATCTAGGGTTGATAGGATTGTTGGTAATTTGGGTAACTAGTTATCGTTTATTGATTCCCGTGTTATAATTATTGTTTGTAGACCAAGCACAAGAGGACCGAATTCGGAAAGGGAAGAATCAATTTTCTTAAGGGATTCAAGCTTTGTTCAAGGTAGGTGATGGTTTTGATTTCATGTTGTGTGATGTATGTTTGTGCTTGCTTCATTATAATACATGTATGTATGCGAATGTTGCATTATTGATCACACAAATTGTAAATGAGGATAGATGAATGATGAATGCAATGAATCATGACTTGGTTGTATGATTTTATGATATACTTGTGATTGTGATTGTGGTTTATTGAATGTATCGGGTGTTGCATTCTGACGTACTAACTTGGATCTATTACCACGTTCCGACATAAATATGGGATCGGTTGCCACGTTCCGCCATAAACATTGGATCGGGTACCACGTTCCAGTATGCTAACATTTTAGGTTTGGGTTCCATGAGAGGACCATTGACTTGTCGTAACTGTGTAAATCGTGAAATTGTGAAGTTGTACGTTATTCGTAAATGAAGTTGATATTGTATTTGTTCGGTGTATGCATGTTATTATTATGTTGTATTTACTTAAGTATGTTGCACTTAGTAGGTAATGGTTGTGATTTTATGTTGTGTGATATATATTTGTTCTTGCTTTATTATAATACATGTATGTATGCGAATGTTGCATTATTGATCACACTAATTGTAAATGAAGATAGATGAATGATGAATGCCATGAATCATGACGTTGTTGTATGATTTGAGAATATACTTGTGATTGTGATTGTGGTTTGTTGAATAGATCGGGTGTTGCATTCCGACACACTAACTTGGATCGGTTGCCACGATCCGGCATAAATATGGGATCAGTTGCCACGTTCTGGCATAAATATGGGATCAGTTGCCACGTTTCGACATAAACATTTGATTGGGTACCATGTTCTGGTATGCTAACAACTTGGTTTGGGTTCCATGAGAGGACCATTGACTTGTCGTGACCGTGTAAATCTTGAAATATTGAAGTTGTACGTTGTTCATAAATGATGTTGATATTGTATTTTTTTGGTGTATGCATGTTATTATTATGTAGTATTGACTTATGTATGTTGCACTTAGTGGGATAGCCGCGTGATCCTACTAATACACTGTGGTTGTGTACTGATAATGCACCTGCTCTTTCTTTTTTTAGTGCAGGGCATCTTCAGGGGGCTATGGACAGACCTCACTTAGAAGACCAGTGATCATTCGAATTCAAATGTGAGCTAGTTCTTCCGAGCTTCCATGAGTTCTCTTTTTGTTTAATTCCACATTTCAGACTTTGACTTTCTAGTTAGTTATTAGTACATTAGTTTGGGGTTGTAAACCCTCTTCTTAAGACTTATGGATCTTGTTAGAGTTTTGGTACGTTGACTTTCAGGTTCTAGGTGTTACTTCCGCATTTGTTTAGTTGTTAGACTTTTGTTGGAGTTTATGGGAACTCCATATTTTTTTTCTTTTCTTAGCATTTACTTTTATTCCGTAACTTAAATGCCTTAGTATTTTGATTAAAGTTGGTTAGCTAATTAGTATTAATGGTTCTCCCGCCGGATGGTTAATATGGGTGTCAATCACGATGTTCTGGGTCTTAAAAAGGTTGGTATCAGAGCCTAGGTTTGTTGATCTCGATGTACCAAAATGAGTCTAGTAGAGTCTTGTGGAATGGTAGGGAGACGTATGTACTTTTCTTCAAGAGGCTATAGGACTTTAGGAAATCTCTCTTATTTCTCTTGTCTCCTTTCGTGCTATAACTTGATTCCAATTGGTATCTGGCGATTCGAATTGGTATCTAACCTCCTTCACTCTTATGTTCGCAGATGGTTAACATTAGATTCAACGACGTTAGGCTCGTAGCTCCCGTCAATGCTCCAGTTGAGGAATCTGCAGTGAGAGGTCGCGGTCGAGGAAGGGGTAGAGGTCGTGGAAGAGTAGCACCTACTAGGGATGGAGCTCATGTTGAGAATGCTCCCAGATATGAGGCCCCCCTGCGCATCATGAATAGATAGATGAGGATGCTGAGGTTGAGAATGAGAAGGATGTTGGACAAGGGGAAGAGGCGCAGGCTTAGACTACAGGTGTTCCTCCCATAGACCCAGTGTTAGCTCAATAGAGCATGCCATTCATGAAAGGATTGGTAGGTCCTGGAGTGCTTCTCTCTGTTCAAGCAACTTAGGCTCCCACTTATCCCCCTATTGCTAACACTGTCCCCAAGGTAGGTGGAACTGGAGGTACAACTGCTTTCTTCTGTCCTTTGTTGGGTCTTGTTATGACTGGTAATAAGCATGAAATGTTTACTAAGTTTTAGAAGCTAAAGCCTCCTGTATTACTTGGTTCTGAGAGTGAGGATGCCTATGAGTTTATTTTATATTGCTATGAGAGGCTTCATAAGTTAGGAATTGTCCATCAACATGGCATGGAGTTTGTGACCTTTCAACTTCAATGTGAGGCTAAGCAGTGGTGGAGAACTTATGTGGAATGCAGATCTTCAACTTTACTCCCACTCTCTTGGACCAAGTTTCATACTCTGTTCTTCGTAAAGTATGTGCCCCGGACCTTGAGAGATCGTAAGAAGGATGAGTTCATGGCCTTGGAGCAAGGTGGTATGACTGTGGCTGCTTATAAGGCCAAGTTTCATGCTTTGTCTAGATATGCTACTCAATTGGTGACTACTGAGGAAGAAAGGATTCGTCTGTTTGTTAGAGGACTGAATTCTGAGTTACATGTATTGTTTGTTCATATGACCTCTGCAGGAAAAAAGTTTTAGTGAAGTGACACACTTTGTGAAGAAAGTTGAGGGGGTGAGGCGAGACGGTCAGGCTAAAGCATTGGCAAAGAAAGCCAAAAATTCAGGTAACTTTAAGTGTTCTTACTCCAGAGGTTCATGGAGGCCAACACTTGCAGCCCGGCAAATTCAGTTCACCATGCCCGCTTCTACATGTAATTACTATGGAACACCACCTCAGAATTTGATTCAGGATAGCCAAGGAGCCGCACCTTCGACGCGCATCAGACCATATTTTTATTGTACTTGCTATAAGTGTGGAGAACCTGGGCATATGAGGAGAGATTGTCCCCACCCGTGCAAGATGGATTCTGTGCAGCAGCAATCTAGAGTAGTGGTACCGACGGGGAATTGTAATAATGGTCAAGGACTTCCACAAGGTGGGCGAGGAGGTAATCAGTGAGGCCGTGGTGGTAGAGGAAATGGTAACAAAGGAAGAGGTGCAATGCAACCATGCCGGGAAGTCGCCCGTCACAATGATAGGGCTCAGTGTTATGCCTTTCCGGGCAAGACCGAGGTAGAGGCATCTGATGCGGTGATTACAGGTACTATTCTTATCTGTGACCGGATGGCTAATGTGTTATTTGATCCGGGTTCTACTTATTCTTATGTATCCGTGTGATTTGCCTCATCGTTTGATATGATTTGTGATATACTTGATGTCCCTATCCATGTTTCTACCCAAGTTGGAGAGTCGGTCATAGTCACCCATGTCTATCATGATTGTCCTATTTTGTTTATGGGTTTCAAGACTTGGGCTGATTGGGTTATTTTGGATAAGAATGACTTTGATATAACCTTAGGTATGACTTGGTTGTCCTCCTATTAGGCGGTGTTAAATTGTAATACTAAGTGCGTAACTCTAGAAATTCCGGACAAAATTAGGGTGGGAAGGGGTGTACAAGCCTAAGCCAGCTAAAATCATATCATTTATTCGGGCTAGGAAACTGGTAGGGCAGTGTTGTTTATCTTATTTGGCTCATATTTGGGATGTGGGGGTTGAATCTCCATCTATTGAGTCTATTCCTATGGAGTCAGAATTTATTGAAGTGTATCCTACTGATTTGCATGGTATGCCTCAGAGATATAGATTTATGTACTGATTTGGAACCTCGTACCCACTCTATTTCTATCCCTCCATATCGCATGACCCCGGCAGAGTTAATAGAGCTTAAGGCTCAAATCCAAGAGCTTCTTGATAAAGGATTTATCCATCCTAGTGCTTCCCCTTTGGGGTGCCCCAGTTTTGTTTGTCAAGAAAAAGGATGGTAGTATGAGAATGTGTGTAGACTATCGTCAATTGAATAGGGTCACCATTCGGAACAAGTATCCACTATCTCGAATAGATGATATTTTTGAGCTATTGAAAGGTGCATCAGTTTTCTCTAAAATTGATCTAAGGTCTAGTTACCATCAATTAAAAATTAGGCCTCAGAATGTGCCCAAGACGGTGTTTAGAACCCTCTATAGGCACTATGAGTTCCTACTTATGTATTTTGGTTTGACTACTGTCTCTGCCACTTTCATGAGTTTGATGAATGGGGTGTTCAAGCCATTTATTGACTCATTTGTTAGAGGATGCATAAGCCTACCAATTCAAGACATAGCTTCACATTAAAGAAACCCTTCACATTCTATCATCACATTCATAAGTGTCAAATTGTTATAGCCTTTCAATAATAACACAAATTACATTCAAGACAAGATCATATTACCTTCATTAGATTCACATTCATAAACAAGACATCATGATAATACTTAATTCCACATACTATGCCCTTCAAGGCTATGAATCTCAAATCACCAACACACCAACAATTTACTACAATTAAGGCATGGATAATGATACACATCAATAACCCAAAGCAATTTAAACAATTTCTATTCACATGCTTTCATAATCAACAAACCCACTTCATAAAGGCACAATTTAGGAATTGAGAGAATTCATGGGTTCATAGAGTATTTTCATCATGAATCAACAATTAAACACTAATACAATCATAATATGTCATTAATAAACATTTGAAATTATTTGAACAAGGAACCCATGAGTTAGAGTAAAAATCCTAGGTTTCGAAAAACTTTAAACCTTTGAAAACTAACTTTGAATGGACTCTAGGGGTGAAAGGTACCCATGGATGAAGGATCATCATACCTTACTTGTTAATCCCCAAGAAAGTTTAAGAATAAACGCCTTGAATCCACAAACCGTAGCTCCCACTTCTTCTTGTTCTTCTTTGGGAACTTCTAGAGAGAGAATTTTTTAAAGAAGGAACTCTTTGATTTGATTTGGGCAAATAAGGAGTAAATGACTTGTTTTAAGACTTAAAACTATATATACTAGTGATATAAAACAATTAAAATCTACCCCACATAATAACTAATAAAAGGGAAATTACTTTAAACTCCCTAATTAAGGCAACCCCGTCAGGGACCACTCCCACTTTGACGGGTCGTGAGGGGCATCACGGCTAGTGGTGGTGCCCGTTGTCCCTTAGGCAGTGTGCCTCCCAACCTTGGCAAGCCCTCAAGGTCCTAAGTGGTCTTCACGGCCACCTAGACGATCCGTCAAAGGCACCACGGCTCGTGGTGGTGCCTGTGGTCCTTGAGGCAGTAGCCTCCTCAAACTACACCACTCCCACCAAGCTAAGGGGTCTTCACGAACCTCTTAACGGACCGTGGTCGTGAAGGTGGTCGTTAACCCTGGCAGTGCTTGGTCAAGGGTTGGGCAGCCTTGGCCTTTGGCTAGGCTTTGCCCCCCTTACCTTGGCACATGCCCTTGCAACCCTCAATACAAACATAAAAAGGTCTTTGAACTACGTAGTCTAACACGTACCTTGACGTTGACCATCACGATTAGGCTCTAGTTCATCCTACCATTTTCTGACTCATTACAAATTGATTGAAAGTTAGGATGTTATCCCTAAGAATCATCAATCTCAAAGAAAGGTGGTCCATTGGTCACCGTTGCTACAAGACATGCTCCTTTATTTTGTTCTAAACAAGCAACATGAAAACCAAAACTAAAAGTAAGTAGATTCAACTATGACTAAAAAGAATAAAATTCAACTTAACCAAAGAATCTTAACCAACACCAATACCCGGCAGCGGCAACATTTTATTAATGACGTTTCAAAGACACTTCATCCAATTCTAAGCGTCAATGGTCATTAATCAGTAAATAACCCAACTAAATGAGTTGGGGTCAAATCCCACAAGGAGCAGTACATGTTTAAGATTCAATGGTAAAGTGTGAACATGGTCAAATCAGTCATAGAAATAGACATTATCGAATAAAAACATAATTCAAATCAGGGGGTGACACGAACGTCAAAATAGGGGGTTTCGGTTATAATTATCAACTACAACAGCAGCAAACAATACAAAATAACAATAATGAGACAAGTTCTTGAGATGTGATTCGATTATAGGATAATATAGACAAATGGGTAATTGAAACTATTAGAAAATAGCAAGATATTAGTGATTAAGCTAGACTATAGAGGAGGTAAACTTTCTCTCAAACAATTTACCCCGAATCAGGTCAATTTCTTTTGAACATCGACAGGCATGAAAAATAAGAACAACCTACGCCTTGGTCCTTTCACTCTCTCGACCTGAATGTGTGGAAAAGGGTTTAGGATTCACTCTCTCGAGTTGAACCCATGACAACCCAATACCCACAGACCATCAATCAATAATCTTAGTTTTAAAACATCTCTCTTGAGCAAGCCAAAAACACAAAGGTAGAAGTGCATTTGTAACTACAATTCTTAAATTAAACCACAATTAATGATTGAAATCACTTCTAAACAACATTTAAACTAACAATTAGCAATACCCATAAACTAAATAAGCCCATAATCACACCCCAAGAATTGGGGTTTTAGCTGGACATCATAAAAAGATAAAAAATCGTTACCAAATTGAGTTTCCATCAACTGGGTAAGATTAATTTCGTTCTTACAATGGTCCAAGTTGAACAATCTCAAAGACCCACTTTCAATTTCTCAACAGTGAAAAACTTCAATTCTTCAAATATAAGGGAAAAACTAGAGAAAACTTGTCACAATACTCAGAAGAATTACAATTCCCAACTGGAAAATCTTTCTAATGAAAAATATCACATCAAACTAAATGTTCAAAAATGTATTTATAGTCACCAAAAATGTGTTGTGAAGATCCATTTGGCGCAGTAAGTCGGGCTCGCCGATCCACTGGGCGATACGCCCTTTAGCCAATTTAATCTCCTTTTTTTCTTGGCCTTCAGCATCCTCAAGGTCTGTAACTTTGGGTGATCCAACACTGCATCGCGGAACCACTCGGTGATCCACCGACTGCTCCTTTCTCTCGCCGACTTGATTTTCTCCTTTAGGGCTTAGCACACTGGAACTTTAGGCAGTCAAGAAGCCCTTTGGCAACTCGCCAAGTAGACTTGATGATCACCAGGCTTTCTTTTCTTCACTCTTTTAGCTTGCTTCTTTCCTTTTTGCAAATTAGTGTCCTTGAATTTTTCCTCAATCCATATACCTGGAAATCAAGGGTTTTACATCAGTTATTGGTACAAAACAAGCATTTGAGGACACTAAATCATTATAAATAAATCCCAAAATAAGTCCAAATTTCAAACTCATCATTGATGAGTCCTGGATTTGGACTCATTTAGAGCTTTATTTATATAGACTTAGTGTCCTCAAATGCTTAATTTGTGCCAATAACTGATGTTAAATCCTTGATTTTTAGATATATGGATTGAGAAACAAAACAAGGACACTATCAGGCAGAAAGGAACAAAAGAAATGAAGAAGGGTGAGCCTGAGGATCGCCAAGAGCACTTGGCATGTCACCGAGTGGCTCATCTGAATGCCTAAAGTTCCTGTGTGCCAAGCCCTGAAGGAAAGAACCAAATCGGCGTTGAAAAAGAGTAGTCGGTGGATCGCTGAGTAGTTCTGCGAAGCCAAGATAGATCGTCCAAAGTTACAGACCTTGAGGATGTTGAATGCCAAGGTGAAAAGGCGATGGAAGAGGTCAAATGACGACTCGCCGAGTGGTTCGGCGAGCCAGACTTACTTTGTCGACTAGCCCTTCAGTTTTAACTTGTTTACTTATTTTTTTACATTTAAGGATAATTGCTAGTTTAGTTTAGTGGGGTGAGGTATTTCCATACCTGCCTATTTTGGGTTGTTTTTTGGATATTTTGTGTTTTGTGTGATTGTTTTTGTGAATGTTAGGTTTTGTTGATATATCTATCGGTTTGAGATCTATTGGTTTTAATGTGTAATTGTGTATGATGGTTTTGACCCGTTTTAAAAATTGCCATCTCTTGATGTGTTTGAATGTGGTTGTTCTCTTGCAATTTTGAGTGTCGATTGTGATCAATATCGATGACTTGGATAGTGCTCTCGATTGAATGATATGAGTGTATGGCTTCGATGAGGCAAAGTGAGTTTCATAAATCATATGTGAACTCCTAGCATCTAATTGTGACTTGCCCGGTTGTTGAGTTGGTCTCTTGTGCTGATTGTTGCACGAAAGCTGAAAATTGTAGAGTCTTGTTTGATGATTGTGTTGAATGTCATGTGTGGTGAGATTTTCTTGAAATTTGTTCTTGGTAATACCTAAAACTTTCCCCATTTATCCAATTGATTAATGTAAGCAAGCGATTGAGATGATCTTAGGCACAAATTTGTGAAGAGTGAACCAAAATTGATCTTATATTTTTTGTGACCACCTTGTGAGAGTGTGAACCTAGCTTGGCACCATTTGAACCTATCCTTTTCTTTGGATGAAACTAGAACAAATTTGACCTCTTTTTTCCATCACCTATAACCTTCATGAAGTATTGGTGTGGTTGAATAGCCAACTTAGGTTGTGGTGAAAAAAAGGAAAGTCAAGAAGTGTTAAAAATTTGCCATTGAAGGATCATGTTGAAAAAGATGGAACCCCTCCATGTAAAAAAGAGATAAAAAAGTGTGAAAGTAGAAAAAGATTGAAAAAGAAAAGAGTTTTTGAAATAAAGCTTGTGAAATGAGCAAAAGAAGTGGGGTATCCAATGAGTCATGCTTAAATGAACATAGGGTGGATTTTGAAAATCATATAGTGTGAAAGAGATGGAGAAAAAGTGTAATGTAGGCCATGCTTCATCAAGGTAGAAGTCACTAAACCAAAATGATCATACATTTACCCTCAGCCCCATTACAAGACTTGAAAGACCTTTGTGATCTTGAGTGCGCTGAAATTCATGTTGGTTGGAAAATAAGGGCAGGCCTATGGGTAGAGTCATGCATGTATTTGTCTTTGAGAGTGTAAGAGTTGTTTTTTATTCCGAAATTCTAAATTGTTGAGGAGGTTTGTGTGAGCATGGAATCATTCTTGGTGTGAGGGTAGGATTTGGTTTAGGTTTCACTCTTTCGAGCTGAACTTGCATCAACCCAATACCTACAACCAATTAATCAAAAGTTTTGGTTCAAAAACCTCTCTCTCAAGCAAGCTAAGAACTCGAAATTAGAACTGCATTTGCAACTACAACTCATAGATTAAAACACAACTAATGATTAATCCCACTTCAATATAGCATTTAAATTAGTAATAATCAATACACATAAGCTAATTCAACCCAAAATCACATAATCACACCCCAAGAATTGGGGTTTTAGATAAACATCATAAAAAGATAAAAACAATTACCAACTCAATTATCCATCAGCTGGGTAATAGTCTCCAAGCCTTTACAATGTTTATCAAAATTTATATTCAAAAACCCACTGGCAAATCTTCAAGTTTGAGCCTCCAAAAATCTTCAAAGTCTACAATGGAACTCTAAAACTCAAAAGAAAACTTTTCTCAATGATAGCAAGATACTCAATTTTCAGTTCAAAATTCAATTTATAGTTTCCCAAAATTTGGCCTGAAAGGCCATTAGGCGAGATAAGTCGGGTCACCAAGTGGTTCGGAGATCCACCATTTTCTCTCTTCCATCGCCATTATGCATTGGTTCTCAGCATCCCCAAGTCCTGTAACTTTGGGCGATCCATTTTGTCATCGCGGAACCAGTTGGTGATTCACTGACTGCCCATTCATGTCGCCAACTTGGTTTCTTCCCTTAGGGTTGGCACACTGGAACTTTAGGCGGGATGAAGAGCCACTCAGCGAGTCGCCGAGTGGTCTTGGCGATCTCCAGTATCGCCTTTCTTCACTTCTTCAGTTTGTTATGCTCCTTTTTGCATGTTTGTTTCCTTACCTTGCTCCTTAGATCACATACCTGAAAATCAAGGCTTTAACATCAGTTTATAACATAAATTAGGCATTTTAGGACACTAAAACTATCATAACATGGCCCTAAATGAGTCCAAATCTCGGACTCATCAACACCCCCAACTTAAACTTTTGCTTGTCCTCAAGTAAAACTCAAGATCAGCAGTTCAATTAGGATGTCTCAAATAGTGTTGCAAAATACTCAACATAAATGCACACAAAAAAGTTCAAACTACACATACAATGCCCAATTGTGCACTCAAAGATTTAAATTGTGATTCACCATTATCAAATATGCTCAAGTTCACAATACTTGCTTCAAATGCAAGTTCAAGCTCAACAAAGGTACTCAAATGACGTAACAACAAAGATGATTCTATATTCACACAAAATTCTTCAACAATTTAAAGTCCCAGAATCACATGCAACTCTCACACTCACAAAAATGAACACATGAATGACTCCACCCATAGGTTTGCCCTTATTTTCCAATCAACATTTGTTTCAGCTCACTCAAGATCACAAAGGTCTTTTCAAGGCTTGTAAGTGTAATGCCCAGGAAACTAGAGAGTTCTAGAGCCTTGTATGGGAGTTTATGAGTTTTGTATGAGAATTAAAACTCGTAAAATGATTCTCGTACTTAGAATAGGGGTTTTGGGTTAGGGTGTCAAGGTACGACCCCCCAAGGAACACCCAAGGGGTCCTTGAGGAGGACCTTTAAAACAGCCCAAAAGCTGTCAAAAATAGCTTGGTCCACGAATGGGGACCCACGAGCCGTGGGTGGACCCATGCCCCGTAGGTGGGGGTCATGGGTCGAGGATTAACCTCCCCTTATCCCCTTAGTTCCAATAAGAAACTACGATCCAACCAGTACGGCCCGTCAACCCACTCATGGTCCGTGGGTGGAGGTTCCGTAGGTCCAAACAGTTTTAAGATTTTAGTTTTAGTTAGGGGTTTAGGGAATTAATTAAGTACTTAGTTAGGGGTTAGGGAGGTCGGTTAATGAGTTATTAAACCACCTATAAATACCTAATAAGACCCTAAACTAACACAATTAATTCATTAATCTAAGAACCCACTCCATCTCAAATAATTTTCTCTCTAGAAAGAAGAAGAAGTTCAACAACAACAACAAGGAGAAGAAGGTGAAGTCTAGGGTTGAAGGGGCCTGACTTTGCTACTCAAATTCGTGGTGAATCTTCCTAAGGTATGTTTGCTCATTCATCTATGGGTTCTTCCACCCATAGAGCCCCCTAGGTTTTCCCCCAATTGTGAAGTCAAAAACCCAATCTAACTAGGGTTTCCTTCTACATAGTGGGTAGGATTTAGGTATGATTCCAATATAGTGAATAATACCTAATTATGATTGTATTAACATTAAATTATGATATTATGATGAATTCATGTGATTTCTATGGTAAACCCTAGACTATTTGATGAATGTGATATTTTGTGGGTTTATGCCATGAGAGGTGGAATTGAGGAATTCTAATTCATCTTCTAAAATCAATGTCACGTGTAGTAATTATTCAAGGTTAGGAACACATAGAAGTGAATTGAATAAGATTATAGTTCAATTGATGGATCATGACTTGTAAAGATGAGTTTCAACCTTTATGATCAATTATGACTAGAATCACCTAGTAATGAAGAATGTGATTGAAATACCTTGAAATCTAGGTATAATGATAAGATTAAGAAAGAAAGCTTGAGTAAAAGGCTTGTGATCATAATAGTTAGGGCTTTAGAGTGAAGCTAATATGATTAACTATTGATGCTAAGGCGATGACAGTAAAGTCTAAATAAGAATATAAACTTGATAGATAGAGTTATGGTGGAAGATCTTTACTTACCTTATCTACCTAATAAAGGCTTGAATATGTGAAGTGATAGATTCACTTGATTTATTATGATACCAATGTCTAATGTAGAATTCTAGATATGGTATGTATGCATGAATATGATACTACATGAAAGGTTCTCTCACATAGAATGATTCTAGGTTGAAAGGTTTTCTCACCTAAATTGAATCTAAGTCCTAGGACTATGAAATGTGATGAGGCTCGTGGTGATTCCCCTAAATGACCTTTGCATGATAGGAACGTGGGGTGAGTTCCCTTACTCCTAAATAGTTAAACATGAGGTGATTACCAATGTCATGATGTAGGGAGTGTGAGGTGATTACCCTTTATATATGTGTGACTCCTAAGGCAAGAGGTGATTACCCATTAGCTTTTATGTTCAACTTGGAGGTGATTACCTATGATCCTTATGTGTTGATGTGGAGGTGAATACATACATTACACATTAATATTGATATGGAGGAGAATACTTATATCACTTTAAAATGGACAAAGAGAGGAATACCTATGATTCATTAACTTATATGACTTGTGGAGACTCCCCAGGTCTTTATGATTTATTAGTATGTGTGACAAGAGGTGATTACCCTTGTTTGTATGATTCCATCATACATATATGACTTTAGATGATTCCCCTTGTATTTCATGATGAACTAAACATTTATCCCTTGAGGTGACTCCCCCTTGCATTTGTGAACAAGAGCATGACTAGTTTGGATTGTATGTATAGATACCTCTCCACTTCATGCATGACTAAGAGGTGATTACCCTTGTCTTTATGATGTTAAGAGATAATGAACATGAATTATGAACCTAAAGTGTCTAGCTTAGCATGGGTAGGATTATAAGGTCTTGTTCATGCATGGCACAAACTTGCCTTAGGGTGACTCATGAGATGTTTTCTCTTATATGATGTATGCTTATATAGGATTGTGCTATAGTTGTCTTCCTTGACATGATATGATTGACTAAGGTGATAGTTCCCTTCTCTATATGAAATAAGCTAACAATGAGACCAAAGTAAGGTAAATATGACTATGATGACTTCAAGGGTTATGTTTAGTGTGAAGGGTAGTATGGTATGCCTTTCATACATTGCACAAGTGTGCTTTGAGGTTACTTAGGAGTATGGTTCCTTTATGGTAGAGAATCTTAAGACTTGACCATGCATATAGGCTATGATTAAGATGACCAAAAAGGGATACTTGGCTTGGGTGGTATTATGGGATGCTATTCATGCTTTGCACTTGTATGCTTTTAGGTTACTTGAGAGTAGTACTATTATGGTAGAGATGACCAAGGGTCAAAGAATGCTTATATGATGCTTATGTTGGAGACTTTTCTTATTATGATTATGCTATTGTCTCTTATGCCTATGGTTTATGTTTCATGAAGTAATTCATATAATTTTGGATTATGTCTTATGTTGACTAACCCTTGTCTTATGCTCTTATGGTATTATCCTAGCTAACATATTTAGTACATTTTGTACAAATGCATAATTTTCCTACATTCTAATCAAATGTAGGATTTGGACACTTGAGTGCTATCTTGAAGCTAGGTTTCTAAGGAGCTAAGGAGTTGAAGATTTTGGTGAGTCCTCATAGCTTCGAGGACAAAGCCCACCAATTCCTTTATGTGTTTATTTTCATGTTGAGACTATTGTATCGGTTGTGTCCCAAGAGTTTATTCTAAAGTTGTATTAGATGGTTTGAGACAAAGTATAGAAAGACTTCCTCCTATTTTTATGAAAATGACTTCGATTGTATAAAGTTTTAAATTTTTCTGTAATTTTCTATTATCTTATGTTCATGATATGATAAGGGTTTTTATGAGACCCAAGAAGTATGCCATGTTATCTCTAGGGGGTACCCCTGGGTCGTAACAAACTTGGTAATTAGAGCACAAGGTTTAGAATGGTTCTAGGATTGTCTCAAACCACGTCTAGTAGAGTCTTGAACATAAAATATGAAGCGCGCCAGATTTATGAATAGGAGGCTATTGGACGCTTAGGAAACTTCATTTCTTCATTCTCTAAGTTGTGCCATAGAGTTTGGCTTTAAGTAGGTCCTTCTCCTAATCTTTGCCCTATGGTTTTCAAGGTATGGCTAATACAAGAGCTAATGCTAGGAGAAATGAGGAAGGAAATGAGGATCAAGAGGTTCCTCTCCAAGTTCCACCCCAAGATCCTCCTCAAGCTCCAATTGACCCATCAATGAAGAATGTGACTCATGCGGAGTTTAGGTCCTCTATGTATATGTTGGCTCAAGCTATGACGGCTCAAGCCAATAGGGATATTGGGCATCATGTGAACCCTAATGTGAATTCCACGGATTCTAGAATGAGGGAGTTTATTAAGATGAAACCTCCGGAGTTTTGTGGCTCTAAGGTGGAGGAAGACCTAAGAAGTTTGTAGATGAGTTGTGTAAGATTCTTGATATCATGAGGGCGACTTTGGTAGATTAAATGGAGTTAGCCGCTTACCAATTGAAAGGGGTAGGTCAAATATGTTAAGGTCCATGGAAAGGGAGTAGACCAGTAGAATCGGGTCCCATAGAATGGGATGTGTTTAAAGAGGCATTCCTTGATAGGTTATTTACCCTAGAGTTGAGGGAGGCTAAGATGCAAGTGTTTATCAACCTTAAGCAAGGTAGCATGAGTGTTCAAGAGTATTCCCTAAAGTTTACTCAACTCTCTAAGTATTCCCCAACCTTAGTGGAGAACTCAAGGGCAGATATGAACCATTTCATGATGGGAGTATCCGAATTAGTAGAAAATGAATGTCGTGTGGCGATGCTTATAGATGATATGGATATCTCACGTCTTATGGTTGCCGCCCAACTAATGGAAGAGTAAAAACTTAAGAAAGAATCTAAGGAGAAAAAGAGGTCTTGAGTGGATGATGATGAGTCTTTGGATGATGAGCCCGATGGACATGGTCGCCCTAGGTTTAGCCAAAAGTTCCCCGGGCAAGGTCCCACAAGTACTTCTAAGTTCAACCAAAAGAGGGTGTCTAACCCTAAGTCTCGAGATGATGGTAGTGATATTCTATTATCGGGATGTAGTAAGTGTGATAGAAGACATGGGGGTGAATTCTTAGCAGGCTCTAATGTTTGTTTTGATTGTGGTGAGATGGGCCACAAGATAAGGCATTGTCCTAAGGTTGCTAAAAATGAAGAGGACAGTCGTCGTAGGTCCCAACCCTACCCTTCATCCGGTCCTATTCTTTGGGTGACAAGGCTCTAAAGAAGAATAGATCTTAAACTCTCCAATCTAGAGTATGATCAATAGTGATCTCCTTATGTCCCTACCGGTATGTGTTTTCATGCTTTATTAAGATTTTGGTATTGCTTGTCTTTTATGACTTGATAGATTTGAGATGATGGACTTTGATGTTGTCTTTAGCATGAGTGATGCTTCATTTTTGCCTTTATGTTATGAAAGATGTTTAGAAGGATTTGTGTAGGCTCACTTCCAAGGGGGAGATTGTTTGCCTACCTAGCAAGGTTATTGTGTGGTTATGTTTAGTTGATAATAGAACCCGACTTAGTCATGATGAGTTTTGAGGTTTGTTGATAGATTTGATGAATAGGGTGTTTAAATAATGCCTAGATGGGTTGAGTGAATAGACTCCTCTAAGAAGGGTAGAAGTGTAATTCACCATGGTTTAGAATCATCTTGTGTGATGGATGGGAAAACTTAGTGATGACTTACTCCAACCTTAGTATCTAAAGATATGATGCTTAGAAAGAGTTTGTATAGGCTTGCTCCTAAGGGGAGATAATGCCCTAGATAGCAAGCTCGTTGAGTACCCGTAATGTTCATGAGTTAGGTTTGCTTGAAATTCTCACCTTGAGTGGTGTTAGTAAGGTTGCTTGTGAGCTAGAGTTGCTTAAGGGGAACCTCTCTAAATTAGAAGTAGTGGTAGAAGTAATAGACCAGCAAATTAAGAAATAGAAGAACAAAGAAGTTGTTCCATGAAGAGGTATGGAGTGTAGTTTAGGTGAGGGTGCTACTTGGGAGGCCAAGGTCCAATAAGATGTCCCAATATCCTCATCCTTCTTCCTTTTATTCCTCCTTTAGTATTTATGATCTTGAGATTTTAAGTTCCTCTTGATTTGTGTTTATATGGAACCATGTATGATTTGTGTGTTGCCATGACTTCCTAATATGAATGTTCGTGAAAATGCCTAGGCCTTGTTAGAAATGACCTATATGTATTGTTTTCCTCATGTTGTAGTGCATTAGAGTAGATTTTCATATAGACTTCATGAGAAGAATTATAAGCATGCCTTAGTTTTGGAGTTGAAAGATTCCTCCTTGAATAAATGTTTTTTGAGAGTAAATTGCATTTAGGCTCCATGAGGGTGTATTGAGCATGTTTTATTTAGGAGATGTTAGTTCCTCCTTGAATATGAGTAAAATATAGAATTTCATGCATTTTGGGCTGGTAGAAGTAGTTCCTACTCCCTTGTGTTGCATTGGATGAGTTTAGCCTGGAATTGAAGTTTTCTTCCTTGGTTGTGTGCATTTAAAAGTAGTGCATGCATGATGGGTTGCTAGTTTAGAGTTGTGACTTTAAGAAGTGTTTAAAATCGTCATTCAAGGACGAATGATCCCAAGGGGGAGATATTGTAAAGCCCCGGAAACTAGTGAGTGAACTACAGAGTTCTAGAGCCTTGTATGAGAGTTTTTGAGTTTCGTATGAGTATTAAAACTCGTAAAATGATTCCCGTACTTAAAATACGGGTTTTAGGGTTAGGTAAACCGACGACTACACGGCTCTATACCAACTCATGAGCGATAGAGAAGCCAAGCCACCGTCTATAGGCGAAGGGAGTGCGTCTTATCTGAAAGGAACACGCTTTTTTTACCATCGTCAATAGATCCAGTACGCTTGACAAGATCTCCTTCTTTAATAGCAGTATCACTTCAAGGTATGACCCCCCAAGGACCACCCAAGGGGTCCTTGAGGAGGACCCTTAAAACAGCCCAAAAGCTGTCAAAAATAGCTTGGTCCACGGATGGGCACCCACAAGCCGTAGGTGGACCCACGCCCCGTAGGTGGGGGTCGTGGGTCGAGGCTTGACCTCCCCTGATCTCCCTAGTTCCAATAAGGAACCACGAGCCAACCAGTACTGACCGTCAACCCACCCACGGTCCGTGGGTGGGGTTCCGTAGGTCCAAACAGTTTTTAAGATTTTAGTTTTAGTTAGGGGTTTAGAGAATTAATAAAGTAATTAGTTAGGGGTTAGGGAGGTGGGTTAATGAGTTATTAAACCATTTATAAATACCTAATAAGACCCTAAACTAACTCAATTAATTCATTCATCTTAGAACCCACTCCCTCTCAAATAATTCTCTCTTTAGAAAAAAGAACAACAACAAGGAGAAGAAGGTGAAGTCTAGGGTTGTAGGGGGATGCCTTTGCTACTAAAATTCGTGGTGAATCTTCCTAAGGAATGTTAGCTCATTCATCTATGGGTTCTTCCACCCATAGATCCCCCTAGGTTTTCCCCCAAGTGTGAAGTCAAAAACCCAATCTAGCTAGGGTTTCCTTCTACATTGTGGGTAGGGTTTAGGTATGATTCCAATCTAGTGGATAATACCTAATTATGATTGTATTAACATTGAATTATGATATTATGATTAATTATGTGATTTCTATGGTAAACCCTAGTCTATTTGATGAATGTGATATTTTGTGGGTTTATGCCATGAGAGGTGGAATTGAGGAATTCTAGTTGATCTATTAAAATCAATGTCATGTGTAGTAATTGTTAAAGGTTAGGAACACATAGAAGTGAATTGAATTAGATTATAGTTCAATTGATGGATCATGACTTGTAAAGATTAGTTTCAACCTTTATGATCAATTATGACTAGAATCACCTAGTAATGATACCTTGAAATCTAGGTATAATGATAAGATTAAGAAATAAAGCTTGAGAGAAAGTCTTGTTATCATAATAGTTAGGGCTTTAGAGTGAAGATAATATGATTAACTATTGATGCTAAGGCTAAGAGAGTAAAAGTCTAAATGAGAATATAAGCTTGATAGATAGAGTTATGGTGGAAAATCTTTACCTACCTAATCTACCTAATAAAGGCCTGAATATGTGAAGTGATAGATTTACTTGATTATGATGATACCAATGTCTAACATATAATTCTAGATATGGTATGTATGCATGAATATGATATTACATGAAAGGTTCTACCAAATAGAATGATCGTAGGTTGAAAGATTTGCTCACCTAAAATGAATCTAAGTCCTAGGACTATGAAATATGATAAGGCTTGTGGTGATTCCCCTAAATGAACTTTGCATGATAGGAATGTGGGGTGAGTTCCCTTACTCCTAATTAGTTAAACATGAGGTGATTACCCATGTCATTATGTGGGGAGTGTGAGGTGATTACCTTTTATATATGTGTGACTCCCAAGGCAATAGGTGATTACCCATTTCCCTTTATGTTGATCATGGAGGTGTTTACCTATGATCCTTATGTGTTGATGTGGAAGCGAAAACCTATATTACACATTAATATTGATATGGAGGCGAATACCTATATAACTTTAAAATTGACATGGAGGCGAATACCAATGATTCATTAACTTATATGACTTGTGGAGACTCCTCTTGTCTTTATGATTTATTAGTATGTGTGACAGGATGTGATTACCCTTGTTTGTATGATTCCATGATATATATATATATATATGGTTTGAGGTGATTCCCCTTGTATTTCATGATGAAATAAACATTTATGCCTTAAGGTGACTCCCCCTTGCATTTGTGAACATGAGCATGACTAGTTTGGATTGTAGGTCTAGATACCTCTCCACTTCATGCATGACTAAGAGGTGATTACCCTTGTCTTTATGATGGTAAGAGATGATGAATATGAATTATGAACCTAAAGTGTCTAGCTTAGCATGGGTAGGATTATAAGGTCGTGTTCATGCATGGTACAAGCTTGCCTTAGGGTGACTCATGAGATGTTTTCTCTTATATGATGTATGCTTATATAGGATTGTGCTATAGTTGTCTTCCTTGACATGAGATGATTGACTAAGGTGATAGTTCCCTTCTCTATATGAAATAAGCTAACAATGAGACCAAAGTAAGGTAAATATGACTATGATGACATCAAGGTTATGCTTAGTGTGAAGGGTAGTATGGGATGCCTTTCATACGTTGCACAAGTGTGATTTGAGGTTACTTTGGAGTATGGTTCCCTTATGGTAGAGAATCTTAAGACTTGACCATGCATATAGGTTATGATTAAGATGACCAAAAAGGGATACTTGTCTTAGGTGGTATTATGGGATGCTATTTATGCTTTGCACTTGTATACTTTTAGGTTACTTGAGAGTAGTACTATTATGGTAGAGATGACCAAGGGTCAAAGAATGCTTATATGATGCTTATGTTGGAGACTTTGCTTATTATAACACCCCTCAAAATGAAATAGAATAATTAGAGCTTCACATGTGTGTTAGTAGTTTATAAACTTGTATAAATGTTTTAAAATGAGTTTATAGATCAGTTTAGTTGAGTTTGAAGTCAAACGCCAAAGAGATGTTCAAGATGTTCGAAAACTAGTCGTTTGTGATCTAGTCTGTTCTAGTGTGTCTTGCATATTTTTATGTGTTGTTTGGAGTCTAAAATCAGTGGAGGTGACCCTAGTGTCTTAATAAATGTTTTTAGGGTAAAAACAACTGGGTACGACTCCCCGGGACCACCCTAAGGGCCCCCGAAAAAGACCCCAACCCTTGGCCAAACAAGCTGCCAAGGCAGCTTGAGATTGTACATGAAGGGAGCATGTCCGTGTCGTGGATTAGCTCCACCAAGAGCCAAATGTTTTGTCCGCATCGCGGACGTGTCGCGGACTCTTTTGTCTCAAAATTTAATTTCAGAACTTGTGGGAACACCTCCGCGTCGCAGACTTGTTTCCTGACGAAATCTGTGAAAATAAAACTCAAGTTTGACTTGTTTAAAAAGGTCTAACTAAGTGAGGGGTAGTTTGGGTACCTTGGGGAATTATTATAATCGGTTATCCTACCTATTTTAGGGTATTTTAAGTGGGTTAAAACCCCAAGACCTAGAATAAGACCCCATTCTTCAAATTGAACCTTTCCTCTCAAATAAATTCTCTCTCTAGAACTCCATGGAAGCCATTGATGAAGATTCAAGCTAGGGGATGGGTCCCTACTGATTTTCTCTTCAAATTCCTAAGGAAATTAATCACAAAGGTATGGGGATTTTATCTTTGATTCTCCTTTCAATCAAAGAGCCAAATCAAAGT
>JAJONZ010012745.1:0-36363 GCA_029582445.1 Solanum paucissectum | reverse complement strand
ATTTACAATAGCTTTTCTGATTGTTTATGTACTATGAATTTGTGTCTATCGAGATGCATATGCCCTAAAAAAACTATATACTTTCAAACCGAAATAACCAAAAAAATTGAACCAAACCGAACCAAACCAACAATAACCAAACCGACGGTTATTTTTTTGATTTGGTTTGGTTTGGTTTTAGAAATTTAAAAACCGATTAATTGTGGTTTGGATTTGATTTTAACCAATAACCGATCCAAACCGAACCATGAACACCCCTAATTGCAGGTTTACATGAGAAGAAACCGAAATCAAGAAAAAGAGACTAAGGACGCTCAGCAAAACCAAAAGTCCACTCCGCAAGATCTTACTGATATACAAGGTAATTCTCCAGAATCTAATTATGATTTGCCCCTTGTTATTTTAGACCTTGATCTTCCAATTGCCAAACGCAAAGGAGTAAGAAAAGTCACAAACCATCATATGTCAAATTTTGTGTCATATAGAAACTTGTCTTCTTCATATATAACTTTTCTTTCTCAATTATCTGGAATGGAGATACCGAGAAAGGTGCAAGATGCGTTGAATGTTCCCAAGTGGAAAGCGGTAATTCTAGAGGAGATGAATGCTCTTAAGAGAAATAAAACTTGGGAAATGGTGGAACTACCACGTGGAAAGAAAACAGAGGGTTGCAAGTGGGTGTTTACCATCAAATTTAAATTAGATGGGTCCTTGGAGAGGTATAAGGCACGTTTGGTAGTAAAAAGGTTCACTCAGACCTATGTAATTGACTATCTTAAGACATTCGCTCCAGTTGTCAAGTTGAATTCAATCAGGGTTTTTCTGACCATTGCTGCCAATCTTGATTGGCTCATTTAACAACTAGATGTGAAGAATGTATTCTTGAATGAAAAACTCGAAGAAGAAGTCTACATGGATCCTCCTTCGAGTTTTGAAGAAAGGTATAGAACTAGAGTGTGCAAGCTAAATAAATCTCTCTACGGGCTCAAACAATCTCCAAGAACTTGGTTTGAGAGATTTACTCAGTTTGTAAAAAAATAAGGGTACACTCAAGGGCAAACAGATCACACCATGTTCATTCGATACTCTCTTGAGGGAAAGACAACTATCCTGATAGTGTATGTTGACGATATTATACTTACAGGAGATGACTTGCCCGAAATAAAGAATTTAAAGGCACAGTTGGCTTCGGAATTCGAGATCAAAGATTTAGGTCATTTGAAATATTTTCTTGGCATGGAAGTAGCAAGATCAAAAGAAGGCATTATGGTGTCACAAAGGAAGTATGTACTAGATCGTCTAAAAGAGACAGGCATGAGTGATTGTCGTCCAGCTGAAACACCTATTGATCCGAATATTAAATTTGGAAACAAAGAGGAAATGCAGTTGACCAAAGTCAATATCAGAGACTAGTGGAGAAGTTGATCTACTTATCACACACTCTACCTGATATAACTTTTGATGTAAGCTTAGTGAGTCAATTTATGCACTCTCCAAAAGAAGAGCACCAAGAAGCGGTCTACAGGGTTCTAAGATATCTGAAAAGTTCACCAGGGAAAGGATTGTTTTTCAGAAAAGGTCAAGATAGAGGCATTGAAAGCTTTACAGATGCAGATTGGGCAGGTTCTACTATTGATAGGAGGTCTACATCAAGATATTATACTTTTATTTGGGGAAATCTCGTGACTTGGAGGAGTAAAAAGCAGAATGCTGTAGCTTGTAGCAGTGCTGAAGCTGAATACCGATCTATGGCCCATGGGATCTGTGAAATGATTTGGCTCAAGAAGATGATGGAAGAACTAAAAAAGTTGTTTGTGTTACCAATGAAGTTGTACTGTGACAACAAAGCCACCATAAGTATTGCTCACAATCCAGTTCAACATGACAGAATAGACACTTCATAAAAGATAAGATTGAAGAAGAGAAAGTGTGCATGCATTTCGTCACAACAAATCAGCAAATTGTGGATATTTTCACAAAAGGCTTGTTTAAATCAAAGTTTGAAATTCTTGTAAGCAAGTTAGGCATGACATATATTTACATGCCAACTTGAGGGGGAGTGTTGATTTGTAAATAACTAAAGTGTGATCAGATATGATTTTATAGGATTTAAGTTGATCTTATAAAATCATATCTGATTTGCTATTAAATAGGTTAGGATATTAGATCAATAAAATCATCCCTTGATTCTCAAATCTGTCAGAATCAAGGGATCTGATAGCTAGTTAGTTAGTTTTCTATACTATAAATATGTATCTCTAAGGATAAATAAGATTGTACAATTTTGGTATCAAAACTTACAAAAAAAAGTAAGAAAGACCCTAAGTGAAAATTGGATTAATAAAATGTCCCGAAAGGTTTATTTGACCATTTTATTCTTAAGTAAAAAAATATGTTTTGTTAAAACATAAATGGAGTAATTATTTTCTAAATATCTTGAATCACACCCGTTAACATATTTTTTGGCACCCCTACTAAACCTTCTTTTTTCTTTTTCCTTATATTATTGCTTCTTTACTGATAATTACTATTCGTTACTCAATATTTTAACCAATAAATGTAATTGTTGGGATAAAATTTTGAAGTCTTGTAACTGAAATCTTTTCATTTTCTAATTTTTTACCCGAGTGTTTTCTACATAAAATCAGTAATAAATATAAATAAATTTTGCACGTTTCAAAATAATATGATTTGTATTATTATTATTAGGGAAAGATGTCTGAAATATATCCGAACTTTGACCGAAATTGTTGTTACGATACCGAATTTTGGAAATGACTTTTTATCCCTCTGCACTATTTAATAGTGTATTTTAAAGGTATATATGAGTCTACGTGGACATCATAAGTATTGCATCATTATAAATAGTAATGTGTCCACATGAGCACATACATACCTTTAAAATATACTATTAAATAGTGCAGAGGGTAAAAGGTCCTCCATAAAGTTTGGTATCGTAATAGTAATTTCGGTCAAAGTTGGAGTATTTTTCAGACCATTTTCCCTTATTATTATGGTGGGGCAGCGTGGAGATAGGAGAAAAAAGTTATTTTCATTCTTTATTTTGAATTTTGGATACACACGAAAGAAAAATATAGTAAACATAAATAGTTACTTAATTAAATCACCTTTTATTGAACTATTTATTTCTATGTGAATATCATTGATAGTTTCCCTCTTTATTCTCCCTTTGTTTTGTCACAAGTTGAAAAATATTCAAATTTAAAATAGTGGACAATATCTAAGAAGAAGAAAAAAGTGGAAGAGAGAGGAAGTGAGGAGGGAGGTGAGTGAAGAGAGTAGATGACTAACTTTTTTCTACTTTTGATTTACTATGGATTCTAAAATTAAGCCAATTGCGTTTAAGTTCATATATTAAGTAATTTCAAATTAATTTTACGGACAAAAACTTAAAATGCTCTTAAACTATGAGATTTGATAAATATTGTCCTTCAATAACATATAATGAATGTGAACGGTTAGAAATAAAAGTATTTTTGAGGCAAAAGATAAACATCAGAATATTTGATGGTCGAAAGATGGACGAAGGATAAACATATACCAATTGACATGCCATGTCACATTAGTGTTCGATTCAGATTACAGATAATTTTGAAATAAAGAGATCAAGGGAAAATAAATTTTCTATTATTTTAAAGAATTTTATTAGTAGTTGACTCTCTTCCTTCTTTTAGGGGGCCCCAACAAAAAATCAGCAACCAAAGATAAATAAAATTTGGCCATTGAAAAATGATAGGTGGCATATGGATTAAGAAATCGGCCAAATTCTGGCCAAATTTTCTGACTAAAAGGATTTTTCCTAAAAAGTATACTATTTCATTCGTTCATTTTTACCTATTTACTATACTATTTTTAGATATTCAATAATATGTTTAATTTATAAAATCAATGCATAATTTACGATGTCATATGTCTATTTTATCCTTGCTATTAAATACTAATCATTTTTCAATGTTTAGATGACTTATATTTAATAAGGGTGATTTGGTACAGTCATCCCTATCATTTACGGTTTCTTAATCCATATGTCAAGTCAATAATGAACAACTATTGTTGGACCGATGGGAGTATAACAATTTGAGTCACCATCCTAGGTGTGAATTCAATTTCCAATATCTTTGACCTTGGAGTTGAATTAATTTTTTATATTAATTACTTCCAATATTTCCTGTATTTCACATTAATTAATGGCATTTTGTTTTTTTCTTCAATTGCCATTGTGTGTCCTTTTCTTTTTTTCAGTTTACTCCACAGCCACAAAGGGTACAACTCGGAAATCTATCTGTATTATTGACTTTAGAGTTGGCAAAGGAAGACTTTGGAAAATAATATATATAGTATTAGTTATTACTCTTTTCGTTCTAATTTATATGAGATTGTTTGACTTGGTACAAGTTTAAGAAAGAAAAGAAAGACTTCTGAAATTTGTGGTCCAAATTTTTTTTTGACCATTTGTGTTGCTATAAATCATTTGATTAAAGGTAAACGAGAAATTTTTAAGTTAAATTAATTCGAATTACGGAAAAGTGACATTCATTTTAGGATGGACTAAAAAAAGAAAGTGTGTCACATAAATTGTGACAGAGGGAGTGCTTATTTTTATTCCACTTAGTCTTGGAGCAAATCATAAAGTTGTCTTCATATGACTTACGTATAATTAGTAGTTATTAATGCTAGTATTAGGGTAGACTGTCTAGTACGGCCATTCCCCGGATCCTGCTAACGTGGGATGCTTTGTGCACCATATTGTCTTTTTATCTTTGTTCCATTTGGCTGCAGCAAGTGTTGAATACAGTTATTGAACATTGCTTAATAAATACTTTCACAATTGATGCAAGGGTAGGCTTTGACTTTGTTTCAAAAAATGTATATATCAAGTAATGAACACTCCCTTTTACTATCATTCAAGCCTTCATTTGCTTCTTGCATATGATATTTTCCACACACACTAAAAAAATGGATACTAAACAACACTACAAATCAATTCATTTGCTTTTGATTTGTCTATCAGTACTGATCCTGCATCAAAACTTAGCTTTTGGATCAATGTCAAGAGTGGATAATGCAAACATTTTGTGCATAACAAAGGAGAGGGAAGCTCTTCTCGAGTTCAAACGAGGTCTCATAGACGAACATAACATGCTTTCTTCATGGAAAAATGAGGAATGTTGTTCTTGGAGTGGTGTGAAATGCAGTAACAGAACAGGCCATATACTAGTCCTGAATCTTCGTGGTAACTTCGACATGTCTTTGACAGGTAATATTAGTTCATCATTGGTTAAGTTGCAGTATTTGAAGTACTTGGACCTTAGTTTCAATGATTTCGGTGGACAAATACCAAAATTTATCGGTTACTTCGAAAGACTAGAGTACCTAAACCTCTCATTTAGTTACAATCCTTTCACTGGTCTTATTCCTCTTCAGTTCCAGAATCTAACACACTTAAAGACTCTTGATCTTGGTCAAAATTCTTTAATAGTTAAGAGCCTTGAGTGGCTTTCTAATCTAGTGTATTTGGAGTACTTAAATCTTCATTTTTCCAATGTGCAAGCGAAAAACTGGTTACAAGAGATAATTAAGCTTCCTAATTTGAGGGAATTGCATTTATCAGCCTGTCAACTCCCTGTAATCATTCCTTCATCACTTGTATCAGCCAATATTTCCTCGTCTCATCTTTCGATCCTTGACATCTCCTATAATAGATATTCGTCCCCTGCAATAAATAGTTGGTTATTTAACCTCACTAGTCTTACTAGCCTAGATCTTTCGGGTAACGACTTAGGCTTAATGTCTAGTGGCTTTGGGTACTTGAAGTCTTTGGAACATCTTAAGCTATTTGGAAGTGGTATTCAAGGTGGGATACCAAGGTCTTTTGGGAGTTTAAGTCGTTTACGCTCTATTGATGCAGATTCCAATAACTTGTTAAGTCAACCATTTTCTGAGTTGCTTGATAACTTAGCTGGGAGTAATCAATCGCTTGAATATCTTTCGTTTGAGGGAAATGCACTCACTGGTTCATTGATTAATCTTACTAGATTTTCATCCTTGAGGGAGTTGAGGCTACGAGAGAATTCGCTGAATGGCATTTTCCATGATACCTTTAGACAAATCTCCTGTCTTGAGTATCTTGATTTGTCTAATAACCAAATGACAGGGTCATTACCAGACTTGGCATTCTTTTCATCATTGAGAGAGTTGAACTTACGGTCCAATCACTTTTATGGAATGATACCACAAGGTTTAGGGAAACTTTCCGAGCTTAAAATCTTGGATGTGTCTTTCAATAGATTGCAAGGCTTACCGGATAGTTTGGGGCAACTTTCCAAGCTGAAAATCTTGGATGCGTCTTTCAATAGACTGAAAAGCTTACCTGAAAGTTTAGGGAAACTTTTCGACCTTGAAAGTTTTGATGCTCCTTATAATTTGTTAGAAGGTACAGTCTCTGAATCCCATCTTTCCAACCTTTGCAAATTGAAAAGCTTAAACTTGTCTTCCAACTCCTTGACTTGGAATGTTAGCGTTGATTGGATTCCGTGTTTTCAACTACAAGTTATCAGTCTTTCGTCTTGTAATCTTGGACCGTACTTTCCAAAATGGCTTCAAACTCAAAATGACTACTCAATTCTGGATCTATCTCTTAATAGTATCTCAGACACAATGCCTAGTTGGTTCTCAAAGTTGCCTCCCATGTTAACATACTTGAATCTCTCTTACAACCAAATCAGCGGAAAGATACAAGATTTATCAGGCAATAATATCGGTCCCATTATCATAGATTTTGGTTATAACAATTTTTCAGGACCCTTACCAACATTTCCTCAATTGGTTAGTGCATTGCGTATTGACAACAATCAGATTTCTGGATCACTTAACTCCATATGCAAAATTCGTTCAGCTGTAACACTTGACTTGTCCGATAATCTCTTGTCCGGAGAGATTCCTGATTGTTGGACCCTCATGTCTGTTCCAATGATCCTTAACTTAGCCAATAACCATATATCTGGAAGCATTCCGTACTCTTTGTGTTCTTCGACATCCTTGAGCTCTCTATACGTGCGTAACAACAATTTAAGTGGACAGTTTCCTGCCTCTTTGAAGAATTGCCAAGGTTTGAAAGTCTTGGATTTGGGAAGAAATACATTTAGTGGAAAAATCCCAGAATGGATAGGGACTGAGTTAGCTTATTTGGGGATTCTGAGCCTTCGATTCAACGAATTCTCTGGGAGCATTCCTCCAAGTATATGTCAGCTTCAATCTATTCAGATACTGGACCTTTCTGGCAACCGTTTATCAGGAAGAATTCCGAAATGCTTCAGCAATTTCACCACAATGCAACTTTTGCAAGATGGTTCAAGTGTGAGCTATGACTTCGATCCTTACACCCCTCGAGTAGGTACATTGTACCATGGCAATGCATTAGTCCAATGGAAAAATAAGGAGTCAGAATATCGTAACATCTTGTGGCTTCTGAAAACCATCGATCTTTCTAGCAACGATCTAGTCGGTGACATCCCTAAAGATTTTAGCAGAATGAATGCATTGCTGTCATTGAACCTATCAAGGAACAATTTGACTGGAAATATCGTTGAAGGAATTGGTTTAATGAAGATGTTAGAGTCTCTTGACTTGTCGAGGAACCATCTCTCGGGGAAGATCCCAGTAGGGCTCGCTAACCTGACATTTCTTAGCGTGTTGGATTTGTCAAACAACAACTTGTCAGGGAGAATACCATCGAGCACTCAATTGCAAGGTTTCGACTCCTCAACCTATGGTGGGAATGTTCAGCTATGTGGCCCTCCTCTTCCAGAGTGTCCTTCATTTGCTCCTCCAAATCTTCATGTTGGTCATGACAGTACTTTTCAAGAAAATGATGATGATGATGAGTTTCCATATAAAGAGTTTTATATTTCGATGGCGTTAGGGTTCATTGTTGCATTTGGGGGAGTGTTAGGATCTTTGTTCCTCAACAATTCATGGAGGAATGCCTATTTTAAGTGGCTCCATCTTTAGCTCAAGGCCTGATTTATGTTATATGTAAATATTCTATGAATGGCTTGTAATCAAGAGAACTTCTTGTATATCTGATATTATAACTTTTTTAAAATTCTGGTAATTCTACTTGACGACTAGCCTCTTTCTCTTCCGATGCAAGGACCAACACCGAGTGAGAAATCAAAAAAAAAAAATCTGATAACTCCACTACACGACTAGCCTCTTTTCCTCCTGATCACCACTATTTTTAGGCATAATATATAGGTAGACATCTTAACTTGATTTCAACTGACAACGGAACATTTCAACTATGAAGATTAGACAAAAGCATTTTATTAATCCATGTATACATCACCTACAGACAAATGACATATAAAATAGATGCATTTTTTTCATGATTAGAATATAAATTTAGTCATCAGGCCCTCAGTTTTGCCTTCAACCTTGCAAAACAGACTGCTGATGAAAGATGAAGCCAATTCTGACATCCATTTAACCACTTGAAGTAGGCATTCCTCCATGAATCATTGAAGTACAAAGAGCCCAAAATTCCCCAAAATGCGACAATGAAGCCCAACGCCATCGATATATAAAACTCTTTAGAAAGAAACTCATCATCATTTTCTTGACAAGTACTGTCAAAGACAACATGAGGATTTGGAGGAGCAAATGTAGGACATGCTGGAAGAGGAGGTCCACATAGCTGAATATTCCCACCATAGGTTGAAGGATCAAAACCTTGCAATTGAGTGCTCGATGGTATTCTCCCTGACAAGTTGTTTTTCGACAAATCCAACACACTAAGAAATGTCAAGTTAGCCAGTCCTACTGGGATCTTCCCCGAGAGATGATTCCTGGACAAGTCAAGAGCCTCCAACATATTCATTAAACCAATTCCTTCAATGATATTTCCTGTCAAATTGTTTCTTGATACGTTCAATGACAGCAATGCATTCATTCTGCTAAAGTCTTTAGGGATGTCACCGACTAGTTCGTTGCTAGAAAGATCAATGGTTTTCAGAAGCCACAAGGTGTTACGGTATTCTGATTCCTTGTTTTTCCATTGAACAAATGCATTGCCTTTGTACACTAAAATTCCTCTACCGGCAAGCGGATTGAAGTCATAGCTCACACTTGAACCATCTTGCAAAAGTTGCATTGTGGTGAAATTGCTGAAGCATTTTGGAATTCTTCCTGATAAATGGTTGCCAGAAAGATCCAGAATCTGAATAGATTGAAGCTGACATATACTTGGAGGAATGCTACCAGAAAATTCGTTGAATCGTAAGCTCAGAATACCCAAACCAGCCAACTTAGTCCCTATCCATTCTGGGATTTTTCCACTCAATCTATTTCTTCCCAAAT
Source organism: Solanum paucissectum (assembly GCA_029582445.1). NCBI lineage: Eukaryota > Viridiplantae > Streptophyta > Magnoliopsida > Solanales > Solanaceae > Solanum > Solanum paucissectum. Next base: position 26,985 of record JAJONZ010012745.1, on the reverse strand, counting down.
CCAAGACTTTCAAACCTTGGCAATTCTTCAAAGACGCAGGAAACAGTCCACTTAAATTGTTGTTACGCATGTATATAGAGTTCAAAATTGTTGAAGAACACAAAGAGTACGGAATGCTTCCAGATATATGGTTATTGGCTACATTAAGGACCGTTAGAGCAGACATGAGAGCCCAACAATCAGGAATCTCTCCGGACAAGAGATTATTGGACAAGTCAAGTGTTACAGGTGAACGGATTTTACATATGGAGTTAAGTGATCCAGAAAACTTATTGTTGTCAACACGCAATTCACTAACCAAATGAGGAAATGTTGGTAAGGGACCTGAAAAATTGTTATAACCAAGATCTATAACAATGGAACCGATATTATTGGCTGATAAATCTTGTATCTTTCCGCTGATTTGGTTGTAAGAGAGATTCAAAAAGTATAACATGGGAGGCAACTTTGTAAACCAACTAGGCATTGTGTCTGAGATACTAGCAAGAGAGATATCAAGAAATGAGTAGCTATTTTGAGTTTGAAGCCATTTCGGAAAAAGAGGCCCAAGATTACAAGACGAAAGGCTGATATCTTGGAGTTGGAAACATGGAATCCAATCAACACTAACATTCCAAGTCAACGAGTTGGAAGACAATTTTAAACTCTTCAAGTTGCAAAGGTTGGAAAGATGGGATTCAGAGATTGTACCTTCTAACAAATTATTAGAAGCATCAAAACTTTCAAGGTCGAAAAGTTGCCCTAAACTTTCCGGTAAGCCTTTCAGTCTATTGAAAGACACATCCAAGATTTTCAGCTTGGAAAGTTTCCCCAAACTATCCGGTAAGCCTTGCAATCTATTGAAAGACACATCCAAGATTTTAAGCTCGGAAAGTTTCCCTAAACCTTGTGGTATCATTCCATAAAAGTGATTGGACTGTAAGTGCAACTCTCTCAATGATGGAAAGAATGCCAAGTCTGGTAATGACCCTGTCATTTGGTTATTAGACAAATCAAGATACTCAAGATTGGAGATTTGTCTAAAGCTTTCATGGAAAATGCCGTTCAGAGAATTTTCTCGTAGCCTCAATTCCCTCAAGGATGAAAATCTAGTAAGATTAATTAATGAACCAGTGAGTGCATTTCCCTCAAAGGACAAAAATTCAAGTGATCTGTTACTCCCTGATAAGATATCAAGCAATTCAGAAAACGGTTGACTTAACAAGTTATTGGAATCTGCATCAATAGAATGTAAACGACTTAAACTCCCAAAAGACCTTGGTATCCCACCTTGAATACCACTTCCAAATAGCTTAACATGTTCCAAAAACTTCAAGTACCCAAAGCCACTAGACATTTGGCCTAAGTCGTTGCTCGAAAGATCTAGGCTAGTAAGACTAGTGAAGTTAAATAACCAACTATTTATTGCAGGGGACGAATAGCTATTAGAGGAGATGTCAAGGATGGAAAGACGAGACGAGGAAATATTAGCTAAGATAAGTGATGAAGGAATGATTTTGGGGAGTTGACAACTACTCAAATGCAATTCTCTCAAATTTGGGAGCTTACTTATCTCTTGCAACCAGTTTTTAGCTTGCACATTGGATAAACTTAGATCTAAGTACTCCAAATGCACTAGTTGAGAAATCCACTCAAGGCTATTGACCGTTAAATAATTGCCACGAAGATCAAGAGTCCTTAAGGAGGTAAGATTTTGGAGCTGGAGAGGAATTAGACCAGTAAAAACTCTGTATCTAGATGTGAGATTTAAGTACTCTAATCGTTTGAAATATCCAATAAATTTTGGTATTGGCCCGTCGCCTCCAAAATTATTGGAACTAAGGTCTAAGTACTTCAAATACTGCAACTTAACCAATGAAGAAGTGATGTTGCCTGTCAATATGAGATCCTTATCAGAACCATCAGGATTGGATTCAATTGTACCTATACGAAGATTAAGGACGAGTATATGGCCAGTTGTATTACTGCATTCCACACCCCTCCAAGAACAACATTCATCATTTCCCCATGATGAAAGCAGATTATATTCATCTATGAAACCTCTTTTGAACTCGAGAAGAGCTTCCCTCTCCTTTGTTATGCACAAAATTTTCGTATTATTCCCTCTTGACATTAATCCAAAAGAAAAGTTTATTTGATGCATGATCAGTATTGATAGACAAATCAAAAGCAAATGAATTGGTTTGTTGTGTTCTTTGGTATCCATTTTTTTTGTTATTGTGAATGTGAGGACTGAGGAGGAAAAAAGGAGTGATCACTACTTGTTATATGCATTAATTTCAAACAAAGTCAAGTCAACTCATTTTGTAATTTATGGAAGACTTGGTCTTTTTGGGGGGCTGAATACAAGACTTGTCCGGTATTTTCATTTAGACGCTTAAACTAAGTCTACGACCTATTGAATACACGACCTATTCTCACTCGAATTTGAGCTACAACAGTTGTCACTTACCGGAACATTTTGATGTGTTCTTTTTTCATTAGTTAGTTACTTTGTTTATCATGTTTAGTTTCACATACTAAACTTGCAAGCATCTGTTTTCCTAGACAACTTTCAAAGTAATTTGTTTGTACTTGTATTCAACAACAACAACATACCTATTATACTCGACAAGTGAGGTCTGGGAGGGTGGTGTGTACAAAACCTTACCCATACTTTTGTGCTGTTTCTGAATATTAGACAAAGACTTGTTAGGAAAAAATCATAAAGATATGTTTTTTTTTCTTCTAATTATGCAATCACCTTAAGTTTGGCATCATAGTCAAGTGACCCTACTTTGATAAGATAAAAAAGAAAGATTCATAACATTGTAACATCTATTTTTCTTCTACTTGGACTAGTAGCATAAACAAGTACCTGGAGTCAAAAAAAAGATGGACTATTTGACTTTTATACCAAAATAAATTACTAAGAAAAGCAAAATGGGAGAGCCATCCAGACATAAATCAATTAGGTGTTGATAAAGGTAATATCAATAATGTGAATTGAGAAATTTCCAAGGGCCAGGGCTAAAACTTTTAATTTTTTAATTTTTTAGTTTTTTATAATAGTAATGTTCGGATCAACTTGCACATATCTTAAGGTGTTTGCTCAATTGCCTAAATGAGTCTCTTTTCGAAATATGTGAATCATCTTATACTGTAATTCAGTCATATTCAATATTGAGAGCTCTGTGTTTATATTGTTAAAGATTAAACGAAGGAATGGATGAGCCTTTTCTCAAATGATAATGATATAGATGAGCCAATTTTTTAACGGATGACCTAAATGAGCCTTTTGTCAAAGTTCGATGTCATATTTGAGCTTTTTTCCTATAAATATTGTAGAGTAAAAGTCTATATTTTCCCCTAGACTATATGAGTTGGATAAAATTCATTCTCTGTTAAAAAAATGTCTCATCGAAATGGTTTAATTTTTTTCTTCTAGGCAAATGGCAACATCATAAAGAGCAAATTTGGATCATTCAAAATGAACCTTAGTTCCATAGAAGAATACATTACTTCTGAAACACGAATAAAGTAGTTTAAGAACAAATTTTAATCATCCACAAATTTCAAAGACAAATTCATTTAAACCCTAAGTATTTTATTTAAATCCAACTAAATATAATTAAGTTTCATTAACTATGAATAACATGTCAAAGTACATCAATTTAATCAATTGAACGTCTAACTTCATTATATATAGTTTTTATTGTCTTTCAATGTTTTTAACTTGATTTATCCAAATCAAATTAGAATGGTTGCTATGTCAAATTGTAGGAAATCTTTTAGGGCCTGTTTGGAAGGACACCCAAGTAATTAGATTTGGTGTAATTGAGCGTGTTGACATCCAATTTTGGCCCTCCACAATTTAAATTAATCATCGAGCTTCTTAAATTCCAAGCAATTTAAAATAATTAATTTTTATAAAATTTAAAATAGTTTGCGAGTTAGTTTGAACAAAATTTGTCATTATTATAATTCTAAGATAATATATGTTGTATATATTTACTACATTTTGTGAATAGTAGAAAATCATCTAAAAAATGATTTCTTTTTCTTTTATATTTTATTAAATTAGCTTATTTTAAAGTGATGGATATAACTTTGAATTAATTAGTTTTATGAAATCCAAAATATTTTCAAGTTATTTTTTTAATGTAATTTTTATCAATTTTATAATTTTTAAAGTAACAAATATGTCTTTATAGTTATGTCTATAATTAGTATATTTTATAAATATTCGAAAGCCATCACAAAGGATTTCACATTTTACATAAGTATTTTATTAAATTAGCTTAGTTTAAATTATGTTTCAAATTTTGAGTCATTTAAAGTTTAATTAAGTTTATCATTTTATTTCGTTGAGATTAAGAAGCTCGTTAGTTAATTATATTAATTCGTCTTATTTTAATTTTGGCCGATTTCAACCAAGTGCCTCAATTTGATCGAAATTGCAATTTTACGTGATTATTTTCTTAACTCAAATTGACCACATTCTTGGTTGTCTTTTCAAGACCCATTTTTATCTAATTCTCATTTCAAATCAGCCCAGCAGCCCACTCCATAACACATAGAAGCCCAAACAATTCAAGAACCCATCAAAAGACCCAATACATACAACAACATCACCAGCAGCGTGCAGTACCAAACGACCCCACTTCATTCTTCTTCTTTTTCTCGCACAACAGTAGCAAAACGACCCCCTGTACATCACGTTCTTCTTCTTCTTCACGTGACAATCGAAATCCAGCGAGCAAATCGTGTTGCAAACCCAGAAAATCGCGAGCAGTACCAAACCTGACCCCACCCCTACACGCTTTCTTCTTCTTCTTTGCTTGTGAAACCCAGCAAACAGTAGTCGACCGACCTGTATACGCGTTCTTCTTCAGACGCGAAATCAGCCCTGCGAGACCCATACCCTAGGCTCCTAAACGATCACATCGTTGTTCCCTTTTCCCCCATTTTTCAGGGATTCTCAAATCCTTCCACTGATTTCGAATTTCAAATTTTCTATTAGTTTTCCCCCCCTAAGTTCTGCCCTAAATTTCCCCTATAAATACTTCCACTCCATTAACGTTTGAAGGGGGAGAGACAGAAAAACACAACCGGAAAGAAAAAAAACACAGAGAGTTTGAGTATTAGAATTCGAAGTTTTATTTTTCTGAACTCATCGAAATAAGCTCACAGTGGTGTTAGTGCTTCATTGTTAAGCTCGTCGTCTCAGTCGCTGCTTTAAGAAAGGTAATTCCGCTCCCTCTTACAGTTTATTTCGATATGTCGTGTTGTATTACGTTCAAGCTTCGGTGTATGTTTTGATGCTAGATGTACATGGTTCCCCGTTTACTGTTTTTGTAGTGTCGTTTTCTTGTGGTTTTTTGGGCTGTAAGCATGAATAGAGCTTTGATAAAGTTCCTTTGATATTATATATTGGTCGTCATATTCGTTAGCTCAGTTTTGTATCTCCATAGTCAGTTCAGCCGATGTCTCGTTTCACTCGAGATGACTTGATGTTCATCTAGTTTCAACTTAGAAATTACTTACTGCCAGGGGATCTGCTTTCTTCACTTGGGTCGTATTTAAATCTCGTAATCTATACTTAGTTTAGTCTTAATAGGGTGCCTCATTGAAATGGTGATTCATAGATTTATCTTTAAAGGCTTGATTATCATATTTGAGTTGTCGGGACCATGTTTGTTTAAACTATATTCTTAGTTTCCTACTTGATCATGTCTACCTTCCTTTCCCCAGTTTTAACTTTAATTAAGAACTGGTGTTTGTTTAGTATTCATTTGGTTACTTATTAATGTCCAGAAGGTTAGAAAGTGCTAGCTCAAACTTGGATATAACATGAGTGAGCTGCATATCTCATTAGAATGCTAATTTTCTTTATTGTTTTATTTCTTTTGATACTTTTTAAATGATCATAATTTAGTGCAGAGTAATTGTTGATTTGTTAAATCTCTAGTTGTGGTATTTGTTTTAGTGAAAAAGGTGGTTTGTCTTGTTTCAGTGGTGTAACATGTCTTTCTTAGGATATGTTCATTGTTTCTTACTTTGTATGATTAATTACTTAATTAATTTTGGATGAATTCAAGCATAGTGAGATGTACAATGTTGACATTGATAGCTTTCTCACTTATGATAAACATGTGTGTACGACCCTTTAGTGTGATATACCTTGGCCCCTTTTTCCTAATTAATTATGTTAAAGTAATCTCTTATTGTTTAAAGACAAGCCTTTAAGTTGAGTTTTTCGAATGTGTCTCGATTGTTTTACTATATAATTTGCTCGATATAAGTCTCTTTTGGTATTAGTTTATGTATGAGTCTGCTTGGTCCAATTATATAAGTCTTTGAGATGCACACTTATTCTCTAAGTCATTTGCTAGTGTCCAGACTTAACTTAATTATGTATTTTTCTTGTTAAGTTACTAACTCTTGCTCTTTTGCCTTGAACCCCTTGTTGTCGAGTGAGTCCAACAGACTGTGCTTTCTCCCCTTTCCGCATATCGATTGGGCCGTAAAGCCCCAAATCCACTTTCTTGCTCTAGCCACCCCCTATTCCGAGTTAAAGACTGATGAACAGGTGTCGGGGAAGCCATACAAGGCGGGATATTGAATTCTCAAGTCCCAAAAACCCAAAAAGGGGTTTGTATACAAGATGTATACAGCCGTATACATCGATATACAGGTCAAAAAATGGAAAATGGGGGGCTGAGGCAAAATACAGGTGTTCGGAAGCAAGAAATACAGCGAAAGGGCCAATATACATGCTGATATACACCGATATACATTATATGTATACAAAAAGGGGAATTGGGTTAAACCCCAAAAGCAGTAGCGAATTCGGCCCAAGAAAGACCCAAATTCAATTTCTCCTTTACTCTTAACTTATTTAATTGTGTGATTATTTATTGTTTTTGCTTCTTTTATCAACTTTAATTGTTAATTAACTTAGTTAATTCCCCAAAAGACGAACTATTTCTCTATGTTGTTTTGTTTTTTTAACAAATTTCATTTTTATCAACTCTTGTATTTTCATTTATAATCTTTAGTTAAAACTTTTTTATTAGTTTAAAATAGTTTTCATATTTTGATTAACCAAAAAATGATTCAAATAAAAAACCAATTAATCTAGTTTTGTTAAAATTTCAATTACTTGTCTTTAATTCAAATGTCTCATTTTATGTCCCTTTCTCTAAAAAAAATAAAAATAGAATAAAATGTGTCATTTATTTAATTATTTTCTCAAAGTTAATCAAATATTGTAATTTTTTATTTATTTATGTTAAATCATTTTCCCAAAGAATAGTCAAATATATTTTAGTCAAGTCGCAGGTCAACCGCATGTTAGCGGGCACTTCGAATGCTTAAACCCTTCTCGAAGTGTAAATTGAACCCCGAACCCTCTTTGGTATTTTTAAATGATTTTTTCTGTTTAAATCTTTGAAAATTATAAGTTTTCTTAATTTCTTTAAAAAATTAAGTGGCGACTCTTTTCTAAGTATTTTTCTCAAATTGTTTTATACTTAGAACATTTCAAAAAGTGATTTTTCTAAAGATAGGAAAAATTACGGCACAACAGAGTGTAATTACACTGTATGTCCTGTTTGGTTGGACATGTAATTACTTGGTCAGCAGGTAATTGATGTAATTGGCAGGGGGTAATTACACTCTACAATTCACAGGCAGAGGTTGTGAATTGCTGGTAATTTCATTGTGTAATTACCAGCTGATTACTTTTAAATTTCTTTTTTTTTATTTCTATTTTTATTTTTTTGTTTTAATACTTTTTACTTCTATTATTTTAAGTTCTTTTTTTTTGTTATTATTCTAAAAAAATTTAAAAGTTTATTTTTTTATTTTTTATTGTTATATTTCATTTTCTTCTTGTTCTCAACCTTACTTTACATTATTCTATGGAATTTTTTCGTATTATCTATTTCTTTATGCCATGCTTATTTTCTCATTAGCATAATTTTATTAATATTCTAATTTTTAAATTAAAATAGAATTTATTGTTAAGTAAGGTTAGACTTACGTTTTCTTTTTTAAGAAAAAATAAAAATAAATCATATTTATGCATGCTATGTTGAAATTTGCTATAAGAGTATCATGTTAAATTTTTTGTTTTGAATTTACAACTTATGTTATATTTTCAGTTTCATTTGTTATAGAAATATTGAATTCACATTGCACATCATTTTTTAATTAAACTTGATAGATTATCTTTTTGTCAAACATTTAATAATTTATGACATTTTATTTATATATTAATCTTTTTATCAAACATGCATTTCACGATGTTCGTAGAAACTTCATACTTTTAGTTTTTACGATCAATTCAATTGAAATATATTAATTTGAAAAAATATGAATCAATTATTTTTTCATAATATAGGTTAAAAAATATATGTTTATTAATTAATATATTTTCAAAAAAGAATATATATCTTAAATATTTAATTTAATGTTATTTATAAAGTTTCTTATTTGTCTAGTATAAATTTTAAATAATTAATTTTTATTTTTAAAATTTAATATAATTTTATGATTGCAATTGTGCATCCAAACAAAAAATGCGTAATTACACTGTGGCAACCAAACATGTCAGTGTAATTACTAGACTGATAATTACTACCCTAGTAATTATATCAATTCCAATTACCAGATGACTTTCCAAACAGACCCTTAGTCAAATCAGTAAAAAAGTATTTGCTTTTAGGTAGGAGAGAAAGAAAAATAATTTGCTTTTGATAATTGTATCTAATTTACCTGTAAAAGAATAACAATTGTCACATACAACCCCTAAGACTATATGCCTCTACGCGCGACCTATCTGAGTCTACCCTAAGAAACTTGGGAACCGTATCTACTACTCTGTGAACCCCCTTTAACTAATAGTGTTGGTGCTTTGGGGCCTGGACCTATCAGTTGTTCCCTTTTTACACCTAAATTATCATCTACTTATCAAAATACAACTCAACTGTCAATTATTTTCTTTTTCCTTAATCCTTTATAGTAAGTTATTGCTAAATCATGGTTAAATGAAATAAATAAATCATAAATTTCAAATATTAAAATTAAACACTTAATTTCATAACAATGTTTCATAATCAAAAAAAGAAAAAGGAACAAAATGAATTTACAATTATATTCCATAAAGATGAATACCAAACCATAAGTTATTTCTCATTTTTGAAGATGATCAAAACTTTAATTTTGTTTCACAATTGGTTTACCCATTCCTTAGGAAATTCATATCTATTCAGTCAAAATTGACTTCGAATTGGCCTTTAAAACCTCAAAATTTATTTTCTTAATCATAAGGGTAAAATCTCAATTTTTACATCAAGTTTGTGAATCAAAGCATAAAAATAATGGATATTCTTGAAAAATGAACGAAATAAAAGTACAATCATATAACTAACGTTAATTTCTATAAAAATAACTTTCTTTTGAAAAATCTATAATTAAGTTACTGTTGTCCAAGTGGGAGAATGTTAGAATTAATGAGAAAATTGTATGAAATAACAAACTATTAATTCAAATTAAATGTTATAGTCATAGTTTCTTTTATTTGTAATTCGCAGCAAACATTTCATGTTTTTTGTCATCCCATTTGTATACTGAAATATACAAAAACCCATTCGGTATACATATGTGTTGTATAAAAATTAATTGCAGGACCCATTTATATACCGAATTATACAAATAGACTCATTCGGTATACATATGTATTGTATAAAAATTAATTGCAGGACTCATTTATATACCGAATAAATAAATAGACTCATTCGGTATACATATGTATTGTATAAAAATTAATTGTAGGACCCATTTGTATATCGAAATATACAAATAGATCCATTCGGTATACATATGTTGTATATATGTAGTAATTTTATTTATATACAATTACTATGTTTTAGTTTGTATACCAAAATATACAAATACAGATTTTTATATATATGTATACCCGAATATACAAATTAATAGCCATAGCAAACATAAAGTTTGCGATGAAGCGAAATTATACAAACTATAGCTATAACATACAAATATGATTTTTATGTTTGCTAAACCTAAAATTTACTCATTATTTATTAATTGTGGGCATAACATTATCTTATTATTAGGTTTTAGTAAAACGGGCTAAATGTTAGCAATTGTACAAGACACGGATCATGTATTTGTGTGGATTTCATATGGGCCTATATTCATTTCATATCATAGGTGTTGGGCTGATAATAGTGTAGGCCTAGGTTAAAGTTTTTAAGCCTATAAATATGAGACTAGGTCTCCTCTTCTAGCTTAACCTAAAACACATTTTCATAAGGCGTCAGCCGTCATAAAAAGGAAGACTTAGCCTAGCTCTTCTTCGATTGTCCATTGCTATGTCAAATATTAAAGGTACACACGATCTTTTCATGTATTTCACTATATTATATATGTGTTCACGATCTAAGTATTAATAGTTGTGTTTATAGTTTATTCTATAACTGATTCAAATTTCGAAAAACCCTATTTACTTGTGGCAAATGTATGATGAATTTCACTTTTTTCCCTTGTTTTTTCAATCCTTAAACATATATGTGAAACATTCATTTGATTAACTCTTTTTTAACATAGATTGTTCTACTTTTTTTCTTCTCAAAATTTGTTGTTTCTATTTCTTTGGTTTTATCACTTAATGTTTTAGTCATAAAAAAGGACAATCACTTCATATAATACATAAATAATCTAGAGAACATTTGGAATGGATAATTACATTATACGGAAACAATAAGTTTTAGATCTACGATCTTCAAATTCATTTTGTTTCACCCAAGGAAAGTGTCGCTGAGACAAGACTTTAATAGAAGAAAAACAATATGTAAACCAATTGTAAAATATGTTAAGTAAAGAAAATAGATAAGTGCATGGATATAACTCATCAATAAGTTTCTACATATATCAAATTCCAAAAGTGTGCTCAAAATCCAAATTCAAACAAGTAAAATCAGACCAAAATAGTTGTACGAAACATCCTCATGTGGTTCATCCGATTTTAATTAGATCTTCTTGAAGAAGGTAATTAGTAAAATTCTAACTCTTACTTCCTCAAACTTTTCTCCTCGATCTTTACCTTTCCCTTATTTCATTGTTCTTCTTTTGATAGTATATTAAAAGAGGCTAGAAGGGTTAAGAAAATGATTTTACACCCTATCACTTTTCTCGTCTTCAGATACATACAAAATTTGGTAGTGAAATAATGCATCTATTTAACCAAGTGTCAACATAAGTTGTTCCTTTTTAGAAATAGTTTTTCTAGTGTGGTAATAAAAATTTACAACTAGAACAACTTTTCTAAAAGTACCAATTCATGTTGACACTTAATTAACTAGATGCACCGTTTCACTCTCAAACTAATTTATCCGTATTTGAACTCGAAAAAAGTGATAGGGTTGTAAAGTTGTTCTCTAACCCCCCAGCCTCTTTTTAATATACTGTGAAAAGAATAACAATAAATAAGGGAAAGGGAAAGATCAAGGAGAAAAGTTCGAGAAAGCATGAGTTATCATTTTATGAATTACCTAGAAGTTTTAATGAAAATAATATGTGTCATAGGAGGGCATTTCAGACAGCTATTTTGGTCTAGATTTACTTGTTTGATTAGGGATTTTGAGAACAAACTCCTTTTGGAATTTTATATATTTGGATACCTATTGAGGATTTGTCTCCATGCACTTACTTTCATGTTTTCTTTATTTAGCAATTTTTACTTGGTTTACAGGTTATTTTTCAATTTAAGTTTTGCAAGTCTCAAAAACACCTTCCTTTGGTGAAAGGAAAAGGATTGAAGAGTTCAGATCCAAATCTTACGGTTCATGTATGATGTAATTATGCATTCCAAATATACTCTAGATAATTTATGCGTCAAATGAAGTGATGATTGTTTTTTTGATGACATGTAATGTTTTTGTGAGACATTGTTGACAGTACATCAAGAGAAGACAATATTAGTGAACTGATGATAAATTTTTTTTTTACATGGCATCATAGAAGAAGTCCCAGGTAGTGCTTTAGCTTTATGAGTTTCGTCTGAGAAAATTGGCTATGATATATTATAGTTTGGGTGCTACAACTTTTACTTAATGCAGATATACGGTGGAGGAAGTTTCACTTTAATTATGACTCGGGTGAGAATGATTTTTTTATGTGATCTCTGGATGTAGTGGAGAAAATGAGCATACTAAGATATCGAACGATGGAGAGAGAAGTAATAACTCATGTAGGAATTATACACTACTAGAAATTTGGTCTACGGAGACAGTTCATCTACCGTTGCATTAGGCTTCTATTTTGTTGCAGTAGCTCTATTGCTACTGTTTAGGCAACCGCTACAACATATCGCGTAGCAATAACATTGTTGCTACGGTTATTTCCGACGGTTCTTTTAATCGTGGGTTTAGAGATTCCTATTGCAACGATTTTCGCCTTAAGTTATTGCCAACAGTTAAAGCCCTACTGAGACAATTATGAACCGTGGCAATAAACTTTTATGCGACAATTATTTATGTATTATAGCTATGTTTTTTTTCCAATTCAACAACCATTTCTGTCAATTGCAACAGTTTTCATATGGTAATGCAACAGTTCTAAAATACTATGACATTTACTCCATTGCTATTGCTACAATTATTATTAGGCATTTGCAACAATTATTTGCCTATAGCAACAATTCAGTTTAGGCTTATGCGACAGTTATTATTAGTCTTTTGCAACAATTATTATTAGTCTTTTGCAACAGATTCTACTGGTGTACTGTATAATTTATAGAGCTATTGGAACAATTTTATAGAATACAAAATACAAAAATCGATTCAATACAAAAATTACTATCCAAGATCCAAGGTTAGGTAATATCGATAACAACAAAATATATAACTATGTTTTCATGATTCAAAAAGGGTGTACTGAAACATTACACATGAGTTTTTAGTCTTCAAAACTAAAAGTTTTGTAGATCATTAACTCATATAAAAGGAACAATATATGAAAGGTTCATCAGATATTAGGCAAATAAGTTGATAAGTAAGAAACATGAAAGGCAAAGTCATTGGAGTGCAAGTCACAATTCGAGGGAAGTGAACAACAATATACTAAAAATACTAAAAACTTCGGGAGAAAATCAAAATTTGTTTCATAAAAATGAAACCCAGCTTCATAATGATTTTTGGTTGAGCTTTAAAATCATCACCAAATTTGAGATACAAACTCTAAACTACAAATAGATATCACACAAACCTAAACTAGAACAAATAATATAGATTTCAAGCAAACCCAATGGTTAGTCTTTATGATTTTTTAGAAGCCCTACAATAGAGTTTCTGATTTTTGAAAATAGTACATGTATAACAAATTAGAGATAATGAGGAATTAGAAATCACCTTAAAAATAGTATACCTTTACATACAATAGTTTAATGTGGAAGAAGACTACTGTTGGAGAAGAATACCACTACAGAAGAACACTTCTCACCAGAGAAGAAGACTACTATGGGAAGACTAGTGTGGGAGAAGAAAAAAATTTCTTCACCGGAGATCCATGTTCGCTGTTGAAAAAGAAGTAGTCACCGGAGTTTTGGGGAAAATGAATTTTTGAGACATAAAATTCACAGGGACCAAAAAGTATATTTTTCACTGTTAAATTAGGTCTTAGGCCTAACTCACACCCCAAAAGCTAGCTCAAAGGGAGGAGGATTGCCCAAGCATTATAAGGAGTCCACCCATCTCATTAACCACCGATGTGGGACTTTTGTCATTCTTTAACACCCCATCTCACGCCCAGTGCTTAGCATCTGGTGCATGGACAATTTTGATTTTGGGGGCCCCAACATCGGGTGAGACGAACCCTGCTCTGATACCATGTCAATAATTCTGTAATCTAGAAGAAAGAATTAGACAATCAAGCAATCAAGAAGTTTGATCTTTTCATTGAGAGTTTCTGAGAAGCTACCGAAAATACATTGTGCATTGCCCACAATCTCACTAATCATCTAGCATTATATAGATGTCTAACAGACTAACAATCTAACTCACACGTCACCCATGTGACTCTTCTAACAACCTTCTAGTAGCTTCAACTAACTCTTTCTAACTCTTTCAATATTCACTAAAACAAACCGCTTCCATAGAGTCTTTTATAGCGACAGTTAATATGTATGGTGCAATAGAAAGTCTGTAGCGACGGTTGTGCAGAAGATGCCAAGACTTATTTTAAGAATTGTTCTATTAGATCTAAACATATATTGCAACGGTTATAACCGTTGCAACAGATGATCTATTGCCACAGTTGAATAAGTGTTGCAGTAGGTCAAGAATGATAGAGGTTTGGCTAAAATGTTCGTATCAAATGAAGCACGAGAAAAAGTACATTTAGCGTTAGAATTGATCTTTTTCAGGCATGGGTGGTTAAACTAGCAACGAAATACCTCATTCATGTTATTTTCTCAATATGTTTGCCAATGTCATGCAGGGGATATTAAAAAATGAAGCCATAAAAGAGCATGAACTGGACATGCAATCGGGATAGTGTGCCCACATGTATAGCTGTAAAGTGGATCGAAGTAAACTACTCTAAATACAATGCATATTTTGATATTTACTTTTCTGTGATCAATTTGGGTTGTTGTGGACTGAATGACTAAGTCGTCTCATTTCCTTCCCGTTAAGGCCTCATTTTCAGCCGAAAACTATGATGTGCCTCTTTCAGCAACCGAAGCCACCACTGCAGCAGGAACTTCCAAAGGAGGAGCCAACCCTCGAACATGTTGGGTTCAAAAGTGATTAGGGCATCATGCGGAAGATTACAATTGCATATGATATGGTTGATAAATCAGATGACAAAAACTTATACTAAAAAATCAAAATATTATTATATGATTTTACCAATTGGGCTACATATTTAAAAATTAATAAAAAGACATTAAAACTGTAGAGAGAAAAATCTCCCCATAAACAAGACTCTCTCAACGACTACATTGTGGATATCATTGTGTTATGCTATGAGAATAAGGATCTTTAATTTATAGATCTCTGAACTTTTCTTCTAAGGAAAGAATAAACCAAATATGAAAGAAAAATATATTTTCCTTTTATGAAAAATAAAAATATTTATGGTAATGTTTTGTCTTTTCTTTTAGGAAAAAATAAAATTCAAATAAGATAAGAAAATCAGGGCAAAACTCTAACACGAAAGGAAAAAATAAACTTCAAATAAGGTAAGAAAATCAGGCAAAACCCTAACACGATCAACCACCGCTGAAGTCAAGCCTTCTGAAGGAGGAGCTGAATGAAATATTTGGAAATTTAGTGACATTCGAGTGTGTTTGGCATGAGGGAAAATGTTTTTGAGGAAAATTTGTGATTTTCTTACTTATTTTCAGGTGTTTAATAAGTAAAGAAATAATAGTCTTAAAAGTTTTTACATATAATCTAGGCAAACACTATAAAAGTGGGGGAAGGGTGCGTTGAAGGATAGGGAGATCAAGTGGAGTACCACACTACCACTTGTGGAACTTGTTTTCCCTCGGGAAGTCTTTTTTTTTTTTTAAGGAACTTGTGTTTCTAAAGAAAATATTTTTCAAAATTGAACCAAACATGAAAAATTTGTAATATGCGATTGCTTCTTTCATGTGTTTTATTCCTAACTATAGTCCTGAGCTTGCACTTCAGGTACTTTGTTTTAATCCTGTTTAACATGAAACCTTTAGATTCTAATTAAGGTCTGTCTCGAATCTTTCAGTCTATCATTAACTCCACAACGCTTCTGGTCAATCAACACTATGTCACGTGTTATTAATGCTAAACTTTTCAAAACCTGTTATATTATTTGCAGAAGCTGCAACATTTACTTCCTCTCTTTTCTGCCACAAAATAAGATTTAGGTTATGTTTGGAAAGTCTAATTACTATATAATAACCACACAACTTCATTAATTACAAAGATATATTTATTTTTCATAATGTTATTACAGTAGTATAATTTAAGAGTCAAACATGCAGTGGGTAACCAATTAAATAAAATTGCTAAGTTAATTTAATAAAATTAGGTTTTGACTTTACTGAATGTGTTAGATTTGTTGTTGGATATTTTAATCATTTGTGATTTTGATTTTTGAATGAAATGTCTTGAATTATTAATAAGTTTGATTCATACTTGTGGTGACATTGGGTCGCTAGAAATTAGGATGTATGCATATGCTGGTAGAAGATTTGAGTTTGAGCATAGTAAAAATGAGGAATAAACATTCGAAAGAGAGCGAGGTGAGTTTTTCTCACGATTCTGCCCCGTCGTGAGTGACACTCACACTAACCCTCAATTGGATGGAACGACTTGATATGTGGTTATTCAAAAGGCACTTCGTGCGAAATCTCAAAAATTCTGAAAATTCGATGCCAAATTTAAAATTGAGGCACACAATGAAATTCTTTAAATTTGATTTGATCTAGGCTGACATCAGCCCACCATAGTGGGACATCTCCCGCTACGACAAGGCGCTATAGTGCTGCATGGAAGCTATAGCGGGCTGATGGAATCAGACCCTAGATCAAACGATGTCTTTTATTTTCCTTCCAATTTTGGGAAGAAGAAAAATATGGAGGGTTACTCCAAAATTCTCTTAAGTCTCTCTAAGCTCGAGAACAATGGAGGGGAGAGATTTACTGCAAAAGAGAGGTTAAAATCCAATGATTTTGATTTACGTTCGTCAGGATCCCCCCTACGGAGACAGAAGCTTGTGATTAGTGTTGTTCAACAAGTGCTTGACGTCCATGTCTGCTAGATTTTTCTTAACTGAGTAGTTAAATCTATATTTACTTTTATAATATCTAGTAAATTATCGAGAGATTTCATACATAGTTCCTCGGACACTGTATAGTTGAATGTATGGTTAGCTGTGGTTTAGGCTGATGGTGGACTTGATTAGTTATTGTTCGAATTATGATGTTTGCTGGGTGTTATCATAGAGAAGGTAATTGTGGGTAATCGGATTGTGATAAGGAAATATTTGAGAAGGAATTCTCTCCAGTATGTGATGGTTGTTTGTTTTTCAGTTTTCTGTTAAATGTGTTTGTCAACTGCGTTATTAGTATTGCTTGTATAAGGTATGGATTAAGGAAATAGAATGAATGTAAACTGAATTGTTAATTGTTGTCAATTGCATGCAATGAATGGGTTTACTTGTGTGTATAAGGGTTATTGTTATTATGATTGTAATTATGACGTGTGATTGATGATTGGATTGAGTACCACGTATGTACATACTATTATTGGATTGGGTACTGCATCGGTACACAATGTTTTAAAAGGCGGGCGTGAGGCAAGATGTTTTATGCAGTACGGAGCAAGACGTAAGCCCCAAGATACGGGACGTAAGTCTTATGAAGCTATGGGGTGTAGTCTCATGTATAGTCAATTTTATAATTTTATTACTAAGAAAATAAGCAAAAGTAAAACTTTCAATTATTTTACAAATAAATTTTAATAAATAACCTATAATATATAGAAAATAATATATCATTACGATTTGTGAAATATCATTACACCAACAATAAATAATCTAATTTAAAGCAAAAAAGGGTAAAAAACCAAAAAAGAAAAAACGCTCAGGCGTACGTTTTTACGCCCAGGACTAATTACGTTTTACGCTTGGAGCTTACGCCCAAATTCTAAGACTTACTCTATGGATCTTCATCTTCAATTTGCGCCCTGGAGCATTTTTGGTACGCTCTACCCCAAGACTCACCCCAAAAATATTTTTGAAAACACTGTTGGTACATATTATTATTAGATTGGATACCACACTGATACATACTATTATTGGGTCGAATGCCATATCGATACAGCCCAAGAGTCAATTTCTATAAAATAATATTTTTTTTGAAAAAAAAAACTATAATTAAGTTAATGTTGCCCAAGTGGGAGAATGTTAGAATTATTTATTAATTGTGGACTTAACATTATCTTATTATTAGGTTTTAGTAAAATGGGCTAATTGTTAGCAGTTGCACAAGACACGGGTCATGTATTTGTGTGGATTTCATATGGGCCTATATTCATTTCATGTCATAGGTGTGGGCTGACAATAATGTAGGCCTCTTGAAGTCCAATGAGATCATAATTGGAGACACTAGGTTAAAAAATTTAAACTTATAAATATGAGCCTATATCCCCTCTTTTGACTTAACCTAAAATGCATTTTCTTAAGGTGTCAGCCGTCGTAAGGTTAAGAAAAGGAAGATCTAGCCTAGCTCCTCTTCGGTTGTTCATTGATAATCCAAATATTAAAGGTACTCACGATCTTTTCATGTATTTCACTATATTATATATGTGTTCAAGATTTAAGTATTAATAGTTGTGTTTATAGTTTATTCTAACCGATTCAAGTTTCGAAAAACCTTATTTACTTGTAGCAAATGTATGATGAATTTCACTCTTCTCCCCCTTGTTTTTTCAATCATTAAACATATATGTGAAACATTCATTTGATTAACTCTTTTTTAACATAGATTGTTCTACTTTTTTTCTTCTCAAAATTTGTTGTTTCTATTTCTTTGGTTTTATGGGGAATTATCATGTCATCATATGTTTTTGTAACACTTTTCGTTGTTGGAGAAATTTCATTTGATGAAACTGAATGAAAATGCTTTCGAGAAATTTGTTTTTTTTTAAAAAAATAAATAAATAATATTTTGATGGATTAATTATTTTTATTGATGGGGTAATTTTGATGTTATATAAAATAATGTTCATGTTTACCAGCATTAGATAATTTTTTTCAAACCTTAAACATATACATGAAGCACTCATTTCATACCTCTAGTGTATAATACCTAGGTCTACCTTTTTAAAAAAAATATATTTTATGTTAACATACATTGAGTTAAATAAATTTTTTTGGCATAAGGTTGTTCTTCCTTTTTCTTTTCTTCTGTCTCTCAAGATTATTTTCATATATTTATCTTTTGGTCGAATGGGGAATTCTAATTTTTTAAAATATTTACCGGTGTTCAAAACATTCGAGTCAATCGAATTGAATGAACCTGCTTTAGAGAAATTTGACATTATCACATAAAATTAAGTCCACATTATTGCATGACATTACACTTAATGTTTTAGTCATAAAAAAGGATATTCACTTCATATAATACATAAATAATCTAGAGAACATTTGGAATGGATATTTATATTATACGGAAATGATAAGTTTTAGATCTACGATCTTCAAATTCATTTTGTTCCACCCAAGGAAAGTGTCGCTGAGACAAGATTTTAATAGAAGAAAAATAATATGTAAACCAATTAAAATATGCTAAGTAAAGAAAATAGATAAGTGCATGGATATAACTCATCAATAAGTTTCTACATATATCAAATTCCAAAAGTGTTCTCAAAATCCAAATTCAAACAAGTAAAATCAGACCAAAATAGTTGTATGAAACATCCTCATGTGGTTCATCTGATTTTAATTAGATCTTCTTGAAGAAGGTAATTAGTAAAATTCTAACTCTTACTTCCTCAAACTTTTCTCCCCGATCTTTACCTTTCCCTTATTTCATTGTTCTTCTTTTGATAGTCTATTAAAAGAGGCTAGAAGGGTTAAGAAAATGATTTTACACCCTATTACTTTTCTCGTCTTCAGATACATACAAAATTTGGTAGTGAAATAATGCATCTATTTAACCAAGTGTCAACATAAGTTGTTCCTTTTTAGAAATAGTTTCTCTAGTGTGGTAATAAAAATTTACAACTAGAACAACTTTTCTAAAAGTACCAATTCATGTTGACACTTAATTAACTAGATGCACCGTTTCACTCTCAAACTAATTTATCCGTATTTGAACTCGAAAAAAGTGATAGGGTTGTAAAGTTGTTCTCTAACCCCCAGCCTTTTTTTAATATACTGTGAAAAGAATAACAATAAATAAGGGAAAGGGAAAGATCAAGGAGAAAAGTTCGAGAAAGCATGAGTTAGCATTTTATGAATTACTTCTAACGAAAATAATGTGTCATAGGAGGGCATTTCAGACAGCTATTTTGGTCTAGATTTACTTGTTTGATTAGGGATTTTGAGAACAAACTCCTTTTGGAATTTTATATATTTGGATACATATTGAGGATTTGTCTCCATGCACTTACTTTCATGTTTTCTTTATTTAGCAATTTTTACTTGGTTTACAAGTTATTTTTCAATCTAAGTCTTGCAAGTCTCAAAAACACCTTCCTTTGGTGAAAGGAAAGGAATTGAAGAGTTCAGATCCAAATCTTACGGTTCATGTATGATGTAATTATGCATTCCAAATATACTCTAGATAATTTATGCGTCACATGAAGTGATGATTGTTTTTTTGATGACATGTAATGTTTTTGTGTGACATTAATGACAGTACATCAAGAGAAGACAATATTAGTGAACTAATGATATTTTTTTTTTTTACATGGCATCATAGAAGAAGTCCCAGGTAGTGCTTTAGCTTTATGAGTTTCGTCCGAGAAAATTGCCTACGATATATTATAGTTTGGATGCTACAACTTTTACTTAATGCAGATATATGGTGGAGGAAGTTTCACTTTATGACTCGAGTGAGAATGATTCTTTTTTATGTGATCTCTGGATGTAGTGGATAAAATGAGCATACTAAGATATCGAACGATGGAGAGAGAGTAATAGCACATTTGTGTTTCTAAAGAAAATATTATTCAAAATTGAACCAAACATGAAAAAATTGTAATATGCTATTGCATCTTTCACGTGTTTTATTTCTAACTATAGTCCCGACTTGCACTTCAGGTAGTTTGTTTTAATCCTATATAACATGAAACCTTTAGATTCTAATAAGGTCTCTCTCGAATCTTTCAGTCTATCCTTAACTCTATAACGCTTCTCGTCAATCAACACTATGTCATGTGTTATTAAAGTCTAGATCAACTAGAGTTAGTTGGTTTAGTGGGCAATAGAGTTATTGCTTAGTTTTCCTTTGTAGTAGAGTTGCTACGTAAAGAGTTTTAATTCCTAGGTTACAAGAGTTTGTAATCTGAAACTTTGCTTCGTTTGAATGAAATGGAGTTTAGGTTGAAATCCTGTGAGTACAGGTCGTGGTTTTCACCGCCCTTGAGCAAGGGGGTTTCCACATAACATCATTGTGTCTGATTTACTTTGAGCTATTTATTTTCTGCACTTTATTCTGTTTGGGGACCTGGTCCTGTGATCACTAGTTGACGCATACATTCCAACAGTAAAATACCAACATAAACCTAGAATAATGAAATCAAAGTCCTAAATAGAAAAGATGACTAACTACATATATCATCAGATAGCTAAATTATAAGAAACTAATAACAAACACTTAAACTGAAGGGTAGGATTTATTATTTGTTAATAGGTATGGATTTAACTCATTAATAGGTATCCAAATATATCAAATACCAAAAGGAGTATGATCTCAAAATCCAGAATCAAACAAGTAAAATAAAACGAAAATATAGTTGTTTGAGACAACCTCTTGCGGGTCATCTGATTTTGGTTATATCTTTTTGAAGAAGCTAAGATCATTCATAAAATTCTAACTCTAGCTTCCTCGAGCTTTTCTTCCCGGTCCTCGCTTTTCCCGATCTGTGACAAAAGCCTCTTTTTTTATATTTAATAATGATGAAAAAAAGAACAATGAATAAGGGAAAAGCGAAGATCGGGAAAAAAAGTTCGAAGAAGTAAGAGTTAGAATTTTATGAATTACCTTATAAGAAGATCTAATGAAAATTAGATGTGTTGTAGGAGGGCGTTTCGGACAGTATTTTGGTATGATTATACTTGTTTAATTTTGGATTTGAGAACATCCTCCTTTTGGTATTCGATTTATCTTGATACCTATTGATGAGTTAGATCCATGCAATAATCTTCCTCTATGCATGATATCTGGGAAGGGCCGGACCACAAGTAATCCCCTACCCCCAATTTAAAAACAAAAACAAAAAAACTAAGTGCATTAGTGTACAATATATGCATCACATCCCTTGGTGTGCACGTCTCTTATAAAGAGAGGCTAAATAATTGGATCAGACAAGTGCAAGTAGCTTGACCAACCCTTCTCGGGACCCTGCATGAACACCAGATGCTTTGTTCATGGGCATTGAATATTTAAAGTAGGCCGAAATGAAGATGGTTGATGTCTAACAATGGTAAGAATGAGACATTGATGGAAACAAGGTACTTCATTCAAGGTATCTGTAGGAATTGGGTAAATAATTCCTTTACTAGTCAGTTAATTAATTAAGTTGATTAGTTGAAATGTTAGTTAGAAGGTGGGGTCCTCAAGGTTGTTAGTTAGTTAGTACGAGCTGATACTGTGTAGTATGTATATAAAGCACTATTCATTGTAAATGTAGCAAGTTGATCAAGCAATAAAAAAATTCTCTTCTTCTCTCCTCTCAATTCTTAGATTACAGTTTCTTTATGGTATCAGAGCATTGAATCGAGTTCGATTCAACTGCGTGAAGCTACGATCCTGTGTTTCCGCCACTGAAGACCTTCTGTGGAAACATAGGTAATGGAGAACAACGAAGAATCAACTGCAGCTGCGTTAGAACAGAGACGCTTGATGAAATTGAAAAGAAGCGTAACCATCCCTTGTATCTTCATCCTTCAGATACTCCTGGGTGTTTTCTCACCACAATACATCTCACAGGAACAAACAACTACTCTCTATGGAGCAGATCTATGCTAATCAATCTACGAGCTAGGAGCAAATTAGGGTTCATGTTGGGAACATGCAAACGAAGTGATTATCAGCTGAATTGGAAGAGCAGTGGGAAAAGTGCAATTGCTTTGTACTTGCCTGGATTATGAACACAGTTTCCAAGGAATTACTTAGTGGAATTGTGTATGCAGATGATGCAGCGACTGTATGGAAGGATCTCAAAAAGAGATTCGACAAAATCGATGCATCAAGGATCTATCAGCTCCATAGAGAGATCTGCACAATTCATCAGGGTAATTCGACTGTCTTTAACTATTTTATGAAATTGAGGTTGTTATGGGATGAGTTTGATGCGTTTGTACCTCCACCATCATGTAGTTGAGATAAATCGAGGACATATGTAGATCACATGGCATACTTAAGGTTGTTTGCTTTTCTGATGGGATTGAGTGAAGTATATGGTCAGGCGAGAAGTCAGATCCTAATGATGAATCCACTACCAAATGTTAGCAAAGCTTATGCTATGATAATGGCAGATGAAAGTCAGCGTACAACTGCGGGGACTCATTCTAGTAGAGAACCATTGGATTCAGTAGCCTTATATGCAGGGAAAGGACCTCCTCAAAGGGACATAAGGAACTTTCAACAGAAAAAATAAAATGGGATCAGATTTGTGACTATTGCAAGTTGCAAGGAAATGTTAAATTGAACTGTTACAAATTGAATGGATATCCACCTGATTGGAATTTTAAGAAGAAGACTGGACCAGGAGTTGATCAGGGAGGAACCGGTCGGTTGTAGGGATTGCAGATCACTAACAAACAACACCAACATCTGGCCAACCAAGTGAGATATGAGCAGGATCCTGATGCATTTGGACCAACAGCTTTGACAACTGCAAGATATGAGCAGTCTTCTGATGCACTTGGACCAAGAGTTTTGGCGACTCATCCTACTTTCACTTAAAGGCAATACCAAAGAATTATGCATATGCTGGACAAGGAAGAAGGAGAAGCAGTTGACAACATTGTGGCAAATATAGCTATGGCAGGTATGAGTCCAATTACTCAAGCTTTTTCTGTGAATGATGAAAAAGGAAGTTAGATAGTTGATTCAGGGGCTACGTGTCACATGACTTCTAAGCTAGGAAGGTTAACTCACAATAGAGATTGTGTAGGTAGAAAAGTGTATCTACCAAATGGAGAGACTACTACAGTAACACACACTGGAATTGTGACATAACTATTGGTGAATCAATAAAAAATGTCTTAGTAGTTCCTACCTTTAATTGTGATATGCTTTCAGTATCTCAGATCACCAGGCAATTAAAGTGCTCAGTTAATTTATTTCCTGAGTTTGTTGTTTTCCATGACCTCTCAAATGGAAGGGTGAAGGGGATTGGTAAGGAATTTGATGGATTGTATTACCTTCCAGGTCGACCAACAGATGGAGAAAATAAAGCAAATGAGATGCTACTGATGGCACAAGATGGAACACTAAATGGTAGATTGTTATGGCACAACATGTTAGGTCACTCTTCAACAAAGGTGTTGAGACAACTGTCATTGTCTTCAAGTGATACAGATGTTGCTTGTGATAAATGTCTTATGTGTCCATTAGCAAAACAAACCAGATTTCCTTTCAGTTTAAGTTTGTCTAGAAGTACTTCTATTTTTTATTTGATTCACTTGTATGTTTGGGGACCATATAAAGTGATGACTCACAATGGTTATAGATTCTTCTTGACTATTGTTGATGATAATTCTAGAATGACATGGGTGTATTTGCTTAAATTGAAGAGTGATGTGTTTCAGACCTTACAATCCTTTCTTGCATTTGTTCAAACTCAATTTAAGAAACAGATAAAAAGGGTGAGATCTGATAATGAAACTGAATTTTTTAACAAAGAATGCAATGAATTGTTTAGAGAACAAGGGATAGTTCATGAAAGTAGTTGTCCATACACTCCACAACAAAATGGAGTGGCAGAAAGGAAACATAGACATATACTTGAAGTATCCAGAGCACTAAGATTTCATGGACACATCCCTCTTAGGTTCTGGGGAGAATGTGTTCTTGTAGCTGTGTATTTGATAAATAGGCTGCCAACAGAAGTATTGAAGGGACGGACTCCCTATGAAGCTTTCCATAAGGTGAAGGCTAAGCTAGATCATCTGAAGACATTAGGATGCTTGTGCTATGCAACAAAAGGGCCTAAAGCTGACAAATTTTCCCCTAGAGCAGATGCTTGTATTTTTCTGGGATATTCAGTTACTCAGAAAGGATACATATTGTATAACTTGAGTCAGAAAAGGATGTTGGTTAGTAGAGATGTTTTTTGTAAAGAGGATATATTTCCTTTTGAGAAGATGAGTAGAAAGCAATTACCCCTATTTTCAGTTAATGGTCTGTCACTTCAAGAGGATGACATTCATGAAGTAACTCATCAGTTCCCATATGAGGAGATATTTCCTGATGTTGCCTTACCGGATATGAGTACAATTGAAGGTAATAATCATGTTGAAAACAATGTTGCTGTAGAAGGAGGGCCTAGACAGTCACTTAGAACATCTCATCCACCTATATGGATGAAGGATTATGTGACACAAGTATCAGATTCAAGCCAGCCTTACACACTTGGAAACTATGTCTCATATCAGCACATTTCTCCAAATTATGTTGCATATCTGTCCAAATTCTCCACAAAGGTTGAACCTATGATCTATGAGGAAGCAATTAAGGATCAAAGGTGGGTAGATGCCATCAAAGTAGAGATCAAGGCACTGGAAGATAATGGGACTTGGGAGTTAGTGAACTTGCCAACACATAAGCCTGTTATTGGATGTAAATGGGTTTTTAAGATCAAGTATCAAGATGATGGACTGATTGACAGATTCAAGGCAAGATTGGTAGCTAAAGGGTACAATCAGACTGAGGGAATTGATTACCAAGAGACATTTTCACCAGTGGTGAAGATGGTCACTATTAGATCCATAATCTCATTAGCTGTTGCTGAACATTGGGTTGTTTACCAAATGGATGTCTTCAATGCCTTCTTACAAGGAGATTTGTTTGAAGAGGTGTATATGGAACTG
This sequence comes from Solanum paucissectum, assembly GCA_029582445.1. NCBI lineage: Eukaryota > Viridiplantae > Streptophyta > Magnoliopsida > Solanales > Solanaceae > Solanum > Solanum paucissectum. The sequence goes on along the minus strand of JAJONZ010012745.1, from coordinate 1,167 downwards.
CCTAAGGGATTTCTACCACAGAGGAAGAATATTGTATGCAAGCTGATTAAGTCCCTTTATGGACTTAAACAAGCTTCCAGACAATGGAATGCAAAACTTACAACTGCTCTTTGTAATTCTGGGTATACTCAGAGTCACTTGGACTACTCTTTATTTACTAAGAAGAAAGCCACTAAGTTGGTCATTATTTTAGTGTATGTGGATGACCTGTTGATTACATGGAATGATGCTGGTTTGATAGAAGAGACTAAATGTGTGTTACACAGTCATTTCAAGATCAAGGACTTGGGAGGGCTTAAGTACTTCTTGGCGTTGAATTTCTTAGATCAAGTAAAGGGATAATGATGAATCAAAGAAAGTATGCCTTGGAGTTGATATATGAGGTAGGACTGGTAGCTGCTAAACCTGTAACACCCCGTATCCTAGATAGACCAAAAATGCAGATTTTGAGAAGTTGCAGGTGCAACCCACGGTTGCCATCCACGGACCGTAGGTCAGACCACGGCCCGTGCTGGTGGTCTGTGGTTCACCACTGAAACCCCTCCCCAATCCAGCTCAGAAAATCGGCTGAGTCTCGACCCACGGTCCGTAGGTCAGACCACGGTCTGTGGTCTGTGTCCGTGGATTGAGGTCCCCTGTACCCACCCTCTGATGCAAACGACGGTTGACCAGCACGGACCGTCATTCGATCCACGGTTCGTAGGTCTGACCGTAGGTAAGGGTCAACAACCAGTTAGATGAAAATTGTGATTGGGTCAATTGCAAATGGTCATAACTCTTACCACAAAAGGAATTTTTTGTCCCATGACCTATGATATGATAGATAATTGAATCCTCTTTCCAACGCTACTGAGTTTGCAAAAATCCAACCTCCGAGTGAAAAGTTATGCTCGTTTTAGTGAAGCCCTGTTGGGAAGACTTGACCGACGATCTCAATCTACGGACCGTAGATTGAATGACGGTCCGCCAGTCCCGTCCGTCGATCACTCCGACAGCAGTTAAGTCAGGAGTCTTTTGGTCTTTTCCTATTTCATTTAACCCTTAAGATACGTCGTTTAGACCCTAAATCATGAGGTTTTAGTCAGTTTAAGCCTAGAAACATAACTAGAACTTACCTAAGTCAAGTCATTAATCAAAACATAGAAAATTAGAGCGTAAGAGGAGAAG
>JAJONZ010012744.1:0-51581 GCA_029582445.1 Solanum paucissectum | reverse complement strand
CTAACTTCTAGTCTATAGTATGAGAATTGATGTTGTACGGTTTGATCCACTTATGGTGGAGGTGTTCACTTCTTGTCTATCTATGCATGTTGAGATCATGGCCTTGAAGGCAATAGATGTGAAGTGAATTGATGATTATGATGAATATGTTTATGAAGTTATGCTTTTAAGGTTATGTATGAAATCCTCAATGCTAGCATGATGTTTAAAGTATGTTGATGATGAGGAGTATAATGTGAATGATACTGCTAGGGATAAGGTGTGGTCTACATGATTGATTATGTTAAGTACTATTGTGGAATGACCCCTACCTATATGACCCCTATATGAATGTGTTATCATATACATGTTAGGAGTACCTATTCAATGTTGAATGTGTCCTTGTCTCCTATGATGAAGTGTGGGTGTGTGGTCTAGAATCCATAAAGGCTTTATATGTGAATAGCTTATGATTTGGGGACATTGTGAATGTGTTGAGATCTCTTGAAGGGAAGTACACTCAATATCAATGTTGTTGCTATTATGTCACTATGAGGACCAATATGTACACACACACTATACATGTATAGCTATGAATATGATGTGTTATGGTGTCTATTAAAAGGTTAAGTCTTATATGCACCCTTACATCCTATTATGCATGCAAAGTGTATGATGCATGGTTTCCAATTAAATGTCCTTTTAAAAGCATGTTTTTGCATGGTTGTCATACTTAGTGCATTCTTGTACTAACACCATTCTTCTTTATCTTATTACACGAAGTGTAGGTGGTGGTGGCTAAAGGACCTTTCCTAGAAGTGATGAGCTTGGCTTACTATTCCCAAGTTCGAGTGTATCATTAAAGATTCAAGGACCTTTATGTTAAAGAGTTTCCTTAAGTTCATTGTCCTAGATAGTAGTTTCTTTTGTATTGTAAGGGCCGTGTCCCTATTATGTTATAGTCATATTTCAATATGGCTACTTCGAGACGTAGTATTCCAATTTTGTATTAAAGGTTTAAATGAAGTGACTTTCTAAGTCTTGTGTTATATTATGAAAAGTTTTAAATTTTCTGCTATTTTTCTATGATAATGCAATGACGAATGCTAAGGTCTTGTATAAGACCTCCGAGAGGTCGAATACGCCGGTAATGACTAGGGGGTGCTCTTGGATCGTTACAGCGAGTACCCATGCTCCTTATGAAATGATGTGGAGGTGAGTATCAGTGTCATATGATGAGGTTGTGGAGGCGAGTACCCGCAATCTAAAAGTAAGTAAGGCAAGAGGCGAATACCCATTAGCCTTTGTAATTTAGACAAAGAGGAGAATCCCCATGTCTTTAAAAATACCTATTAACTATGTGAACTATCTTTTGAAGAATTAATAGCTTTGATTATTGCTTGAGGTACCTTCCATGAGGTAAGTTGACTAAGAGGTGATGACCCAAGTCTTGACTAAGGATGAGTAAGGTTGCTTGAGAAGTATTCCTTTCTTATTATGATATTGATGTATGTTCATGATTATGGTTATGGTTTATATTGACTAACCATGATGTTTATGCTAGCTATTTTATTTAGTACATGATTGTACTAAAACATACTCTTGCTGATATTCTTATCAAATGTAGGGTCCGGTGATATAGATTCTTACACTCATGGATAGCTTCATTGTTGATCAAGGAAGTGAAGATTTGGTGAGTCCTCATTGTGTTTGAGGATGTGCTCAACCCTTTCTCTTATGTGTTTCTTTTATGTCTTGAACTATTGTTCGGGCTGCGTCCCAATACTTTATTCATGTTGTTTTAAATGGTTTCAAACTATGGTATTAGACTTCTACTCATTTTTATAAAAGACTTTGATTGTATTGTAAAGTTTTAATTGTCGCTCATTTCTATTACTTTATGTTATGATATGCTAAGTGGCTTGTATGAGGCCTCTCGGGGTCTTATACACCTTGTTACATCTAGGGGTTACCCCTGGGTCATGACAAACTATGTAATCAAAGCACAAGGTTTAGAATGATTTTAGGATGTCTCAAACCACGTAAAGTAGAGTCTTATTCATAAGTGTGAAGCGCGCCACACTTATGAATGCGAGGGTACTATATGTTTAGGAAACTTCACTTCTTCATTTCTCTAAGTTGTGCCATGGTGTTTAACTCTATAAGGTCTTTCTGCTAATCCTTACCTGATGGTTTTCAAGATATGACTACCAGAAGGGCTAATGCTAGAAGGACTGAGGGAGACAATGTGGGACAAGAAGTTCCTCCCCAAGCTCCTCCTCAAGCTTCAATTGATCCTTTGACTGAGAATGTGACAAATGCGGAGTTTAGGTTAAAGTATTGGCTCAAGTTTAACGGCACAAGCCAATAGAGAGGTGATAGCTCCCGTGAACCCAAATGTTGGTACGACGGCGGCAAGAGTGAGTGACTTTACAAGAATGAACCCTCCTAAATTTTATGGCTTCAAAGTTGAGGAAGATACTCAAGAGTGTATCAACGAGGTCTATAAGATACTTTCTATTGTGGGAGTGAAACCGGTAGAGAAGGCGGAGTTGGCCACCTATCAACTCAAAGGGGTTGCACATATTTGGTTCAATTAGTGGAAAGAGGCAAGTCCAGAAGGAGCGGGTCCCATATAGTGGGAAATGTTCAAAAGTGCTTTCCTTGATCGATTTTTCCCTCTTGAGATGAGAGAGGACAAGGTGCTAGAGTTCATTAACCTTAGTTAAGGAAATATTAGTGTTAGGGAATATACTTTGAGGTTCACTCAACTATCTAAGTACGCTCCATCTATTGTGGCAGATCGTAGAACTAAGACGAGTAAGTTTGTGTCGTTAGTGTCCGACTTGGTTTTCAAAGAATGCCGCACCACTATGCTTGTCCATGACATGGGCATTTCTTGCCTTATGGTACATGCCCAAAAAAATGAGGAAGAAAAGCTCAAGGAAAGATCTAGACAGGCAAAGAGAGAAAGAGTGGATGATGGTAACTATTGACATTCTAGGTATGGTGGATGGGGTCGTTCAAGGTTCCGACAAAAGTTCTCCGGGCAAGGTTATTCAAATGCTACTCCAAGGTCTAACAATGAAACGGTGTCTAACCCTAAACCTCAAGGAGATGGTAATTTTCCATGATCCCTACCTGTGCTAAGTGTGGAAGAAACCATGAGGGTAAGTGTCTAGCGGGTTCCAATGCTTGCTTTGGATGTGGAAATACATATCACAAGATAAGGAATTGTCCTTTGGTTTCTAAGAATGAGGGAGATAACAATCGTAGGGCTTAACTCAACCCTTCATCCGTTCCAAGTGGATCGGGTGCAAGTGCTCCTAAGAAAAACCAATTTTATGCTCTCCAAACTAGAGGTGGCCAAGACAACTCCCCGGATGTGGTGACTGGTATGTTAAAAAAAATTCAATTTGATGTGTATGATTTGCTTGATACATGAGCTACTTTGTCTTTTGTGACACCTTATGTGTCCATGAGGTCTGATGTGCTCCCCGATGTGTTATTAGAACCTTTTTCTATCTCTACCCGTGTTGGTGATTCTATGGTGGTTAAGAGGGTCTACAGAAGATGTCCCATTTCCTTATCCCATAGAGTTACTCTTGTTGATTTGGTAGAGCTTGATATGTTAGACTTTGATGTCATCCATGGTCTGGATTGGTTGCATTCATGTTATGCCTCTATTGATTGTAGGACTCGTGTTGTCAAGTTTCAATTCCCAAATGAGCATTTCCTAGAATGGAAGGGGGAAATTTATATGCCTAGAGGTCAATTTGTTTCTTAACTTACAGCTAGGTAAATGATTTCCAAGGGTTGTATTTACCATATAGTGAAGGTGAGGGATGTGGATTCCAAAGTCACTAGTGTTGAATCAATCCCCATTGTTAATGAGTTTCCGGAAGTATTTCCAGATCATTTACCCGATATTATTCCCGAAAGGGAAATAGACTTCGGTATTGACCTTCTCCCGGATACACAACCTATCTCTATTCTTCCATACAGAATGGCTCCGCCATAACTTAAGGAGTTAAAAGAACAATTGAAGGATCTATTAGATAAAGGTTTCATTCGATCGGTATCTCTCTTTCGGGTGCTCCAGTGTTGTTTATTAAGAAGAAATATGGGTCTCTTCGAATGTGTATTTCTTATCGACAATTGAACAAGGTGACCATTAAGAACAAGTATCCTCTTCCAAGGATAGATGATTTATTTGACAAACTTCAAGGGGCAAGTTATTTATTTAAGATTGATCTCCGATCGGGTTATCACTAATTCAGGGTGAAAAAAGAAGATATTCGGAAAATATATTTTAGGACCTAATATGGCCATTATGAGTTCTTGGTGATGTCCTTTGTTTTGACTAATGCTCCAGCGGCGTTTATGGACTTGATGAATAGAGAGTTTTGATATTGTCTTGACATGTTTGTGATCATGTTTATCGATGATATTTTGATCTACTCAAGACGTGAGAATAAGCATATTGATCATTTGAGGATCGTATTGCAAATCCTCAAGGACCAACAACTTTTTGCAATGTTTAGTAAATGTGAATTTTGGTTGACATCTGTAGCTTTCCTTGGTCACATAGTTTCAAGCAAGGGTATTCAAGTAAATTCAATTAAGACGGATGCGGTCAAGAGTTTGCCTAGACCTCTATCACCGATCGATATTAGAAGCTTCTTGGGTTTGGCCGGTTATTATAGAAGGTTTGTTGAGGGGTTTTTTCTCCATTGTTTCTCCTTTGACGGCCTTGACTCAAAAGAAGGCAAAGTCAATATGGTCAGATGCTTGTGAGAAAAGTTTACAAGAGTTGAAAGATAGGCTTACTTCCGCTTCGGTGTTGACTTTACCGGAAGGTACATATGGCTTTGTGGTATATTGTGACTCCTCTAGAGTTGGGTTGGGATGTGAGCTTATGAAAAATGGTAAAGTAATTGCCTATGCTTCAAGGCAACTTAAAGTTCATGAGAAGAATTATCCTACCCACTATCTCGAATTGGCGGCGGTGGTATTTTCCTTAATGATTTGTAGGCATTATTTTTATGGGGTTCATGTTTATGTTTTCACCAACCATAAGAGTTTACAATATGTGCTTACCCAAAAATATCTAAATCTTCGCCAGAGAAGGTAGCTTGAGTTATTAAATGATTATGACAAGAGCGTTCTTTATCACCCCGGTAAAGCTAATGTAGTGGTGGATTCTCTTACTAGGTTGTGCATGGGTAGTGTTGCTCACATTGATGAGGATAAGAAAGAATTGGTACGAGATGCACATAGATTGGCCCATTTGGGTGTTCGGTTAGTAGACTCTACCAAGGGGGTGTCATGGTCCATAATGGTTCTGAATCATCTTTTGTAAGTGATGTGAAAGCTAAGCAATATCTATATCCAATTTTTGTAGAATTGAAGGAAGCGGTACTCAAAAAGTATGTTGAGGCTTTCTCCCAAGGGGAGATTGGGTACTTAGATACCAAGGTCGGTTATGTGTTCCAAATGTTGATAAGCAAAGAGAACAAATTTTGGCGGAAGCCCATAGTTCTCGATATTCCATTCACCCGGGAGCCACTAAGATGTACTGCGATTTACGGGAGGTCTATTGGTGGAATGGGATGATGAGGGATATTGTGGGATTTATGGCTAAATGTCTGAATTGCGAACAAGTAAAGGTTGAGCATCAGAAAATGGGAGGTTTATCCAAAGATATTAGCATTCCTACTTGGAAGTGGGAAGATGTTAATATAGACTTTATAGTAGGGTTGCCACGCACTCGGTACCAATATGATTCGATTTGGGTTATAGTAGACCAAATGATGAAATCGTCTCATTTCAGCCCCGTCAAGGCTTCTTATGCGCAGAAGACTATGCTAAGTTATATTTGAGGGAAATGGTAAGATTGAATGGTGTGTCATTGTCCATTATATCCGATAGAGGTACTCATTTTACTTCTCAGTTTTGGAAATCATCCCAAAAAGGTCTTGGCACAAAAGTGAAGCTTAGCACAACTTTTCACCCACAAACCGATGGGCAAGTGGAGCGAACGATCCAAACTTTAGAGGATATGTTGAGAACATGTGTCATCTATTTCAAGGGAAATTGGGATGATCACTTGCCATTGATAGAGTTTGATTATAATAATAGCTACAATTCTAGTATTGGTATGGCCCCCTTTGAAGCTCTCTATGGTAAAATGTGTAAATCTCCTATAGGGTGGTTTGAAATGGGTGAAGTTTCTTTAATTGGACCCTAATTAGTTCATGAGGCTATGGAGAAAGTCCATCTTATTAGAGAAAGGTTGAGAATAGCCCAAAGTTGACAAAAGTCCTATGCCGATGTTAGAAGAAAAGACCTTGAGTTTGAGGTTAGTGATTGAGTCCATTTGAGAATATCTCCCATGAAGGGTGTGATGAGATTTGGGAAGAAAGGAATATTTAGTCCCCGATTTATAGGCCCATATCAAATCTTGAGACGTGTTGGTAATGTTGCTTATGAGTTAGATTTGCGAAATGAGTTGGCAACCGTGCATCCCATTTTCCATGTCTTTATGCTTAAAAATTATGTTGGCGATCCGGCCTCTATAGTTCCCCTTGAAGGATTTGGAGTTGATGTGTCACACCCCAACCCTAGGTGAGGCGGATAAGTACCATATGAATAGATGCTTTACCAGAGAATTATGCTGAGAAAGTAAGCTACTATGATGATAGATTTACTAATGAGAAGCTTCATATACAACACATGTCGACTAGCTGAACCGATACACGTGACAAGTGAAACTATGAATATAGATGATAGCTTTATAATGTCTACAAAGCCTCTACTGGAATCCGTGATTGTACCACTATGAAAATATGCATAGTAAAGACTCGGAAAAACCTCGAATCAACATGGAGCTCACCAACAACCGTTGAGTATCATGTGTTTCTATTGGGGAGATCTAATAGTTTTGTACAAGTACCTGCAGCATGAAATGTAGTGTCCCCAATAAGGGACGTTAGTACTAAAAATGTACTGAAAATGTAAGGCATAATACAACCATATGTAAAATGAGAGCTCAAGTGAAACCAAATAAAAATAGATAAGGATTTGAGATCACCTTTGCTTATACTTGCAGAATCCTGTATGTTACATTATTTTCTTTACTTTTCTGTGCGTTATAATTTTATAAGACAACTGATACAATGACTAGCTGATCAGTGGTAGAAGAGGATGACCCATGCTAGGCATTTTAACCATTGGGATGTTGTCCTCATAATTCCGCAAATTGGGATCGGCCCATGCTAGGCTTTCGCCACTGAGCTACCACCCTTCTATATCAATTGGGATCGGCCCATGCTAGGCTTTCGCCCCTGAGCTACCACCCTACTATACCAATTGGGATCGACCCATGCTAGGCATTTTCCCCTGGGCTGCCACCCATAATTGTATAGATTGCTTCACTTCGATTCTTTAATCTTTGAGATTGTTGTTTTGATGTTCATAGCTCTTTTGAGATTGTTGTTTAGGTGGTCATAATAATTGTTGAGATTTGGAACTGTGGACCAGTAGCAGAAGACACGCATATGGACTTACAATAATAACAATGACATGGGAAGCAAATGTGACACCAATGTAATACTTAGGAGCTTATATGACTCAGTAAACATTTTGACATCTCAAATTGAAGCACATATCAAGAGAAAACATTTAACATTCTGCCAAGAGATTTGAACTCTATATGATAGCCAAATACTCACTAACTAATATCAAATACAAGGTATACATGAACGTGGAACCAAGAGAAAACGTGGGCAGATTCAACTTAAGGATGGATACATATTCCTAGTAAGTACATATAAAATGTATAATAGAGCAAGTAGGGAGCTTGTGAGGTAACACTACAGTCTAACACAATGGGAGTAATAAACAATAAAGGGAACATATGACCATGTGAAAATATGACATATATAATCGAAAAGACAGTTGAAGAAAGTTGGCAAGATATGGGCAGATCGTATATCCAACATATAAACATATGTACTATGTTGTAATCTAGGATACGTGCATACTAATACTTGGAAGTAATTACGTACATTTAGTAATAAACTCATATTATAGTACTCACTTTAATGCTCTAGGGAGTAGGAACTGCAACTATGGATCATTCACTACCAAGGGCACTTAGAAAGCTTACTTTGTAATACAAGTGTTGGATTCATGCCAAAGAAATAGGAAATCAAATAGCCATACATACCTTGCTATACAATTCAAAAAGGACTTAAGCTCCTTCTCTTCAGATTACTAATCTACAATAAAATAACTTGTAAGACTAGTATTAGTAGCTAATCAATCAATTTGAGCTACTTGATCTCACCAAAATAGTAATCAAGCAGTAAGCATGTAATTTATCTCGCCAATGTTTTATTTCCTTCCCTTTCCCTTTAATCGCACTTATATACTGTAAAACCTTCATATCATGTCCTCCCCAAAACTCCCTGCATTATTTAAGTTCTTTAACGTCTCCATAACTTCCCCGCAAATCCAGTCACATTCCTTATTATACATACATAAAACAATCCTTAAACATAATAATGTAACAGAAGAAATATGAATCATGGTTTCTGATCACCAACACTTGAAGAGCTAATATTACTTTTAAAGTGCTCAAACAAGCTCATAACTGAATTTAAAGGGGACTCCTCTCCATGGTTGTCCTAATATGCACTAACCACCAAAACATCCTCCCTAATAATACACCATGTAGAAGGAACATTTACAACTCACTTACACATACGAAATGTCCTAATTAACTCAATAACAAGAGGGAGAAAATTGCAGTAGCTTACCTTGCTAGACAGAACTACCACTTGCTAAGACTTGGATTCTTCAAGGTAATGCTTTTCCTCCTCAACTTGTCTTAAATTATACCTTTCAATATCTTGAACTCCCTAATATTCAAGAACCCTAATGGTATTTAATGGCTGATGTATGAATCTAAGAGAGAGAAAAGAGAAAGCTCTAGAAATCAGTTTTTTTGTCAAAGTAAAAATGGTTAGAAAAAGCTGATATCAATCCTTTTAAAAGGGACCTGTTTTGGCCGACTTTCTCACTCATTTTGGGCCATAAATTTTCAAGTAGGTGATCCACGTACTTGAACTTTTCACTTGGTCCTATTTGGACTTAAGCATATTGGGCATTGGCTGTCCATTTTCCCCTTATTCTTCTATTCAACTTGGGCCAGATTAATGCAAGTAGATGGTAGTGTACTTGGCCCAATAACATGGTAAAAAAAGTCTTAGTGATGCACCTACTTAGTCCCTTTTTCTGGTAAACAAGTCAAAGTAGGTGATGCACCTACTTGGTCCTTTGGGCTGGTCAATAAGTCAAAGTAGGTGATGCACCTACTTGTCACCTACTAGCTTAAGTGTAGTCAAGCAAGAACCTCAATATTTTATTCCATCTCTAGACTTTAATACCTTGAACTTAACTTAAAACTTATATACACTATGTCACTTTAAACTTTAGACTCAAATACCACCTTATGATCTCAAATTTAAATACTTCCATTGATTTCACTTAATCGGGTCACATTAAAATCTACGGACAGTTCACTTTAAGCCTATTATATTGTCACTAGTTGCATAGGAAGCCGAGTCCATAACTATACCACAAAGAAATTTATAAGCGTCATATAAATAAAACTAGTACACATAGAATACGGGGTGTTACATCCTCCCCCCTTATTATCATTCGTCCTCAAATGATTGGTGCACCTGATAGTTTGGTTAATCTTGGAATTTCATATAGAGATTTGCGAGAGTTACCATTGTAAATAGGACTATCCAAAATCCATAGGCTAATCTAAAACAAGTATAGACAAGTATAGCATGACATCTTAATAGATATGTTTCATGAAATAATAATATGACAAATTAAACCCCTTTCTTAACCATGTAATTCACTGAAGATACACAAGTAGAACGCATACAAATAAGGACTTTAATATACCTAAACACAAGACATGCAAATGACATATCAAATGAACAAATGCTAGTAGGATTTATGATCATATAAGGGGACCACATGATCTCAGATCCTTATGTTGATGTTTAGAATGAGGAGGGGTATTTAGGATCTCTACCATCTTCTATTCCCAAGTACCTTCTGTGATATTTTATTCCTTCCACAATACTTAAATGGAGGCTACACCTTTTGAGCTTAGCTTCCGGGCCTTAACAATCAAGAATAACTATAGTATCTCCCAAAATTTTTGTATATGGAACGGACACATAAAATCATAGGCCTAATCTATCGGGGCTCTACTTTCCCTTCTCTTTTATCTTAGGACGTTTTTCAAAGGTGAGTCTTATAAGAACACATAGCTGCTAATATAAACTCTAAAGTTTTATGCCGCACCTTAGGATAAGGCATTATGCTTAAGTTATTTATCTATGGTTGTGATATAATTTATATATATCCCCAACCTATTCTGGTCAAAATCTTCACTACATAATGATACAAGGAAATGATTTCCAAAAATGTTGAAAACTCAAGTTAATTAACACATAGGGGCATAATATACAGATAAATAAGTCACATTGGGTTTGACACAAAGGCAGATTAGCAAAAAATGGAGCACATAATATATGGGAATTAAGCTATAGAAATATGTAGTGTACGCGTGCTTATTTACTATAAGGTAGCGTGTGAGCGAATGAACTATAGGGCATGTAGGATCGGCCTATGCTAGGCTTTCGCACCTCAGCTTCCACCTTTCTATATCAATTGGGATCGGCCCATTATAGGCTTTTGCCCCTGAGCTGCCACCCTGCTATACCAATTGGGATCGACCCATGCTAGGCATTTTCCCCTGGGCGGCCACCCATAATTATATAGATTTCTTCACTTAGATTCTTTAATTTTTGAGATTGTTGTTTTGATGTTCATAACTCATTTGAGATTGTTGTTTTGGTGGTCATAATCATTGTTGAGATTTGGAACTATGGAATTGTAGCAGAAGACATGAATAAGGACTTGCAATAATAACAATGACATGGGAAGCAAATGTGACACCAACGTAATACCTAGGAACTTATATGACTCAGTAAACATTTTGAGATCTCAAATTGAAGCACATATCAAGTGAAGACATTTAAGATTCAGCCAAGAGATTTTAATTCTATATGATAGACAAATACTCACTAACTAATATCAAATACAAGGTATACATGAACGTGGAACCAAGGGAAAACGTGGGCAAATTCAACTTAAGGACGGATACATATTCCAAGTAAGTACATATAAAATTTACAATAGAGCAAGTAGGGATCTTGTGACGTAACACTATAGTCTAACACAATGGGAGTAATAACCAATAAAGGGAACATATGAACATGTGAAAAGATGACATATATGATGGAATAGACAGTTGAAGCAAGTTGGAAAGATATGTGCAGATCATACATCCGACATATAAACATATGTACCATGTGTAATCTAGGATACGTGCATGCTAATACTTGGTAGAGTAAGAACGTACATTTAGTAATAAACTCATATTAGAGTACTCACTTTAATGCTCTAGGGAGTTGGAACTGCAACTATGGATCAATCACTACCAAGGGCACTTAGAAAGCTTACTTTGTAATACAAGTGTTGGATTCGTGCCAAAGAAATAGGAAATCAAATAGTCTTACATACCTTGCTATACAATTCAAAAGTATGACTTTAGATCCTTCTCCTCAGATTACTAATCTACAATAAAATAAGTTGTAAGACTAGTATTAGTAGCTAATCAATCAATTTGAGCTACTTGATCTCACCAGCATAGTAACCAAGCAGTAAGCATGTAATTTATCTCGCCAATGTTTATTTTCCTTCCCTTTCCTTTTAATCGCATTTATATATCGTACAACCTTCGTATCAGATCCTCCCCAAAACTCCCTACAATATTTAAGTCCTTTAACGTCTCCATTACTTCCCCGCACATCCAGTCACATCCCTTATTATACATACATAAAACAATCCTTAAACATATTAATGTAACAGAAGCAATATGAATCATGGTTTTTGATCACCAGCACTTGAAGAGCTAATATTACTTTTAAAGTGCTCAAACAAGCTCATAACTGAATTTAAAGGGGACTTCTCTCCATGGTTGTCCCAACATGCACTACCCACCAGAACATCCTCCCCAATAATACACCATGTAGAAGGAACATTTACAACTCAATTACACATACCAAATGTCCTAATTAACTAAATAACAAGAGGGAGAAAATTGCAGTAGCTTACCTTGCTGGACAAAACTACCACTTGCTAAGACTTGGATTCTTCAAGGTAAAGCTTGTCCTCCTCAACTTGTGTTAACTTATACCTTCCAATAGCTTGAACTCCCTAATATTCAAGAACCCTAATGGTATTTAATGGCTGATGTATGGATCAAAGAGAGAGAAGAGAGAAAACTCTAGAATTTAGATTTTTTTGTCAAGGTAAAAATGGTTGGAAAAAGCTGATATCAATCCCTTTAAAAGGGACATGTTTTGTCAAACTTTCTCTTTCATTTTGGGGCATAAATTATCAAGTAGGTGATCCACCTACTTAGAGTTTTCACTTGGGCCTTTTTGTACTTGAGCATATTGTGCCTTGGCTGTCCATTTTTCCCTTATTCTTCTATTCAACTTGGGCCAGATTAATGCAAGTAGGTGGTACTGTACTTGGCCAAATAACATGGTCAAAAAAGTCTTACTAGGTGATGCACCAACTTAGTCCCTTTTGCTGGTCAACAAGTAAAAGTAGGTGATGCACCTACTTGGTCCTTTGGGCTGGTCAATAAGTCAAAGTAGGTGATGTACATACTTGTCACCTACTAGGTTAAGTGTAGTCAAGCAAGCACCTCAATATTTTATTCCATTTCTAGACTTCAATGCCTTTAACTTAACTTAAAACTTATATACACTATGTCACTTTAAACTTTAGACTCAAATACCACCTTATGATCTCAAGTTTAAATACTTCCATTGGTTTCAACTTAATCGGGTCACATTAAAATCTACAGACAGTTCACTTTAAACCTATTCTATTGTCACTAGTTCCATAGGAAGCCGAGTCCATAACTATACCACAAAGAAATTTATAAGCGTCATATAAATCAAACTAGTACACACAGAATATGGGGTGTTACATGATGAGAGTCTTTCATATGAGAAAGTTCTGGTTGAGATTTTGTATCGGCAAGTTAAGAAATTAAGGAACAAGGAAGTTGCTTTTGTGAAGGTTTTGTGGAGAAACCACTTAGTTGAGGCTGCTACTTGGGAGGCCGAGGCCGATATGAAGTCCCAATATCATCATCTTTTTTATTCTACTCTGGCTTGAGGTAATGAGTTTTCTCTTGGTTTGATTTAAGTTTAGAAGTCATGTATGACTTATGTGTTTACATGATTTCATTATATGCATGTTTATGAATTGCTTATGTTGTAGAAGAAATGACTTATAAGAATTATTTTCCTCATTTTTTAGTGCATTAATAATGAGTTGCCTATAGACTTCATGAGATGGGTTGATGATCATGTCTTGGAGATGGTTTTTGAGATTGAATTGCATATGAGCTCCATGAGATTGTGTTGAACATGCTTTTATGTTTGGAGATGATAGTACCTCCTTGAATGTAAGAAATATGAAATTTCATGCATATTGGGTTGTTAGATATAGTTCCTACCTCCTTAAGGTGCATTGACTGTGTTTGGTTTGGAGTTGATGTTTCCTCCTTAGTCGTGTGCATTTTGATGAGTTACATGCATGATGGGCTTCTAGTATTGAGTTATTTCATCTAGAAACGTGTTTAGAATCTCATTCAAGGATGAATAATCCCAAGGGGGAGATAATGTAACACCCCGAATTAGAAATGAGGCAAATAGCAGTTGTTAGGAAAAAACTGCAGGTGTCAACAAATGGTGGCCAACCACGGACAATTGTTGGGACCACAGATCGTAGGTGGGTCCGTGGTTGGGCACCTCAGGAATCGATTTGGGACTCCAGAACCACGGCCTGACCAATGGTCCGTCGATCAGACCACGGACCGTGGTCCAAGATCGGTAGGTGAAAGTCTAGAACCCAAGTCCCAGACCACAAACCACGGTTAACCAAGAAGGACTGTAGGTCCATCCATGATCCGTCGGTGGTGGTCCCGTGGATCAGGGCATGGACAGTTATTTTAGGGACTTACGGTTTTTTTCCAATTTTAATTAAATTGAAGTGGTGTCATTTTTCCTATGTCTAGACCACATATATAAGTAATTTTAACCCCCAAAATCCCCACAATTAAGTCATTCTTTCAAATCCCAAAGGAAACCCAAAACTTCTCTCAAATATTCTCTCTCTAGAAGTTGGAAGAAGAAGTAAGAAATTGAAGCTAGGTCAAGTTCTAGTCTCCAACTTCAAGTTTTTGAGGGCATTGTGACTAAGGTATGATGTCTTTACATCCATGGGATCCTTCCTCCCATGCAGTTCCCTAGAATTTCCCAATTTGATGACCCAATTCTAGCTAGGGTTTCTTCCAATGTTGTTGGTTATGCTGATTATTGATCCAATTGAGTGGATTGTGATTGTTTATGATAGAATTAGTAGAATTACATGTTATTGGAGTGAAATTACATGTATCCATGCCTATTACATGATTATAACATAAAATTGATATAATTTGGTGTATGCCATGACAGGAAATTTTGTGGGTTTAGGCTTGTCCTTATAGGATTGATGAATTATGAGTAGTATTACTTGAGAATAAAGCATAGATGATGATCATGATATGTTGTGCTTTGAGAGTAAAACTTATGATGTGAATTGTTTTTAATTGATGTTATTGTTGAGAAAGGGATACTTCCCACATGAATTGCCTAATTATGAATGAATGTGAAAGGCTTACTCACATGAATGATTCTAGGTTTGAAAGGATTGCTCACCTAAAATGAATCTAGACTAAAAGATGATAAAATTGATGAGTCTAGAGGCCACCCTTGACCTCCATATGAAGGGATATGAGGTGATTCACATACTCCTTAGAACTGAACAAGAGGTGAGTCCCAGTTCCTATTATGATGAATGGACATGGAGGCGAGTACCCATGCTCCTTATGAAAAGATGTGGAGGCAAATACCCGTTTCATATGATGAGGTTGTGGAGGTGAGTACCCGCAATCTAAAAGTAAGTAACGCAAGAGGCGAATACACATTAGCCTTTGTAAGTTAGGAAAAAAGGTGAATCCCCATGTCTTTAAAAGTAGGTATAAACTATGTGAACTATCTTATGAAGAATGAATAGCTTGGATTGTTTCTTGAGGTACCTTCCATGAGGTAAGTTGACTAAGAGGTGATGACCCAAGTCTTGACTAAGGATGAGTAAGGTTGTTTGATAAGTATTCCTTTCTTATTATGATATTGATGTATGTGCATGATTATGCCTATGGTTTATATTGACTATCCATGATGTTTATGATGTTTATGTTGTTTATGCTAGCTATCATATTTAGTACTTAATTGTACTAACGCATACTCTTGCCTACATTCTAATCAAATGTAGGGTCCGACAATATAGATTCTCACACTCGTGGATAGCTTCGCTGTTGATCAAATAAGTGAAGATTTGGTGAGTCCTCATTGTGTTCGAGTGTTTGATCACCCCTTTCTCTTATGTATTTCTTTTATGTCTTGGAATATTGTATGGGTTGCATCCCAAGACTTTATTCATGTTGTTTTAGATGGTTTGAGACTATGGTGTTAGACTTCCGCTTGTTTTATAAAAGACTTTGATTGTATTGATTTTTTTAATTATCGCTCATTTCTATTACTTTATGTTATGATATGCTAAGTAGCTTTTATGAGGCCTCTCGGGGTCTTATATGCCTTGTTACATCTAGGGGTACCCCTGGGTCGTGACACATACCAAGTACAATTCATGAACTAAGAGAACTTACACAAACTAGGGTTCTAAGTTTGATATAGCAAAATTATGCAAACTTTCCAAGAAATATGTTATTTTGATTAAGGATACTACAACAACTAAATCACAACAAATCTCCAAGGTTTTAGATACCCTAGGTTAAAACAAGATATAGAGAATCAAGGACCTGATAGAATTCTAGGGACCTAACGGATGAAAGGAATCCACTAGTGAAATCCTACATACTTCATGATGAAATCGATCTACGGAGAAATCCTTTGGAATTCGGGGCTGAAACTTAAGACCATTGTTGCTTGTTCTTGAAATAAACTTGTGCCTCTTTCTATTCTTTTTATTCTAATTTGCATGATTTTTGGAGAATGAGGGTTCTGGGTATATCTGACTAGGTTATTAGGCTTAGATTTAGTTAAACAACGTCGTGTAGACATCAAACGACGTAGTTTAAGTGCTCCAATACATAGGGAAAAGAACAAAATGACACTGACTTAAAAGCTGACGAAGTCCATCCACAGTGCGAATGACGGACTGTCGTTTAAACTACCGGTCGTCATCGGGTGTCTTCGTTCAGGCTCAGCCCGACATGGCTTCACTAAAATGAGCATAACGTTTTACTTTGAGCTTGGATTTTAGAAAACGTGGTGACGTTGGAAAGAGGATTCAATTATCTTTAATTTTATAGGTTATGGACCACCTAATTCACTTTGAGCTCAAATATATGATTGTTTGAAGTTGACCCAACAACCATTTTCCTTTAAATAATTGTTGACCCTCACCTACGGTCAGACCTACAATTCATAGGTCCAACCGCAGACCATACTGATCGACCGTGGGTGGGATCAGAGACCATCAAACCTTGGACCACAACGACGGAACCAACCTATGATCCGTGGTTCAATTAACGGACCGTGGTTCACGGTCGTAGCATTCATCTTTAGATCCCAAATTTACTTAAGTATGGGACTGAACCATGGGACCCCACCTAAAGTACATGGTGTGACACACAGTGCGTTGGTGGATTCTGTTGGTTCTATCCCTGGATCCTGGAAAGCTGTATTTTTCTATTTTCTCAAATCCGAGAGGTTACAACGGGTGTCACAATGGCTCGTGAAGTCCCATAGAGACCGTGAATTCATCCGTGAAGGGTTTTTATTAGAATTTGAGTTTAGTGTCAACATCAGACGATCATAAATTTTAGCACAAAATGAACTAGGTGGCCAATGACCTATCTAATTAAAGGTCTCTGAGTCCTCTTTCAAATGCCACCAGGTTTGCCTAATTCCAAGCTCAGAGTAAAAAGTTATGCGTGAAATAGTGAAGCCCTATTGGACAAAATTCTTAACGGCCCATCAATTTGATGGGCCGTTGTAGTGCATGACGGGCCATGAAAGAGTATGACGGGCCGTTTAGGCCACCTTGATTCCAATTCAACAATTTTTAGTCAGGGACCTTGAGGTCTTTACCCCAATTGTCTTAACCCAATACTATGTCATTTTTCCTTCTACCCAAAGCCCTATATTTTATACTCCCAAATCACCCAAACTCAATTCATTCTCTTAAATTTACAGAAGAAGATCAAGATCCTCTTGTGAAATATCTCTCTCTAGAAAGTTGAAGAAGAAGTCAAGTCTAGGGTTTCAAGATCAAGTCTCCAGTCTACTATAACTTTTCGCCTTTGAACTTCAAGGTCTAATAGTTTTGATCCATGGAGCCCTTTCCTACATGGAGTTCCTAAATTCTCCAATTTTCAAGTTAGAAATCTCCAATTGAAGTTAGAGTATTCTTTCATGTCATGGGTTCCTTTCAATGTTGATTTATTTGATTGATTTATGAACTTTTATGAATGAATTGAAGTAATTGCCTTTCAAAGTTGATTTCTCATGAACCCATGCATAATCCATGATTTTGATCCTAAATCATAAAATATAAATTTCTGAAGATATGCATGTCCTTTTGATGAGATTGATGTAATGAAGTTGAGGATGCATTGACTTTGAAAACATGATGAAATTTATGAATTATTGAAAAAAATGCATGTTCATGAAATGTGTGTTTATGACTCAAGAAAGCTTATACATGAGAGTGTCTATATGTTCTATGAAGCTTGGCCACATGACATGAATGCCATCTAGATTTTCCCTTCATGATAAGAGACCGCAATTTCAAAATTATTTCCATTAGTAGTAAGGAATTTCTAGCATGAAGTGAATGACTATGGGCCTTAAAAGCTATTATGAAAAGATCATGGACAGTGAAAGGTTTTCTCGGGCATGGTCTAAGGAGCTATCTTATGATAAGATAAGTGGAAATTTCCCATATCTCTTAATGATATGACAAGTTAAGATTAATAACTATTCTATTGGATTTATGCTTAACACTAAGTGAACAAGAGGCGAAAACCCATGTCCCATACCTATGTGCCACCATATGATGATTTTCTAGATAGACATTAGCTAGTTGATCACCTTTAGCTCAAATTAATGGTCCTACCTTGGCAAGTCGGACAACCTTTTTCGGTGTGGGAGACACTGGGGGTCCATGTTATAGTTTGCATGGTCTCTACGACGGTTAAGGCTACTTCCCATAATAATGAAATAAAGTTACTTCAATAAGAATCTAACATGTGTTCAAAGATGATTTTACTTGCATTGATCATGATTACATTTTATGTTTTCTAACCCTCTTATCTTATATTTTGACTTGGTATTTGCATATTATGAAAATGTCCTTTTTAGCATGATTTCATAGTTTTATGCATCGCTATCATACTTGGTACATGTTTGCACCAACACATACTCTTGCACGTTGTTTCACTAATGTAGGGTCCGATGCTCCTATCCCGCATCTTAGTGACTATGGATCTATTAGTAAAAGATTGAAGATTGGTGAGTCCTCATGTTCCGAGGTCCAAGCCTTTACTTCAATATATCTTTATATTTTAGTTTTGAACTTGATGTATTGGTTACGTCCCAAACAGTTCATTTTATAAAACTCTATGTTTCAAAGTAGTCTTTTAAAATCTATTTATTTTATATTATCTTGTATGATGTATGCTAAGTGTCTTGAATAGGACCTCTCATGGTCTTATACGCCATGTTACTTCTAGGGGCTACCTTGGGTCGTGGAAAAGTTGGTATCCAGAGCACAAAGTTTAGAAAGGTCCTGGGATGTCTTATAAACCACGTTGATAAGAATCTTGTTCATAGGTGTGAAGCGCACCATATTTATGAATGAGTTGCTATAAGATGTTTAGGAAGTTTCACTTCTTTCATTACTCTAAAGTTGTGCGATATAGTTTAACTCTAGGCGTCTTTCTCTCCTAACACCTATTTATACTTTTCATGATAAGCCTCCACGAAGGAATCATGTGACAAGGAATAAGAATGTGTGTGAAAATGTGAGACAATAGATTCCTCAAGTGTCAATCAGCCCTTTGGCTGAGTAAGTGACTAATGATGAGTTTTAAGCTGCATTTCATGAATTGGCCCAAGCTATGATGGTTCAAGTAAATAGAGAGATTGTGGCCCCATGAACCCAAGGGTGGGTACAATGGCAACAAGGGTGAGGGACTTTATTAGAATGAATCCTCCAAAATTTCATGGGTCTAACGTTGAGGAATATTCATAAGAGTTCATTGATGAGGTATATAAGGTTTTGATGATCATTGGAGTTACACTGGTGGAAAAGGCAAAATTGGCTTCTTATCAACTTAAGGGTGTGGCTCATGTTCAGTTCAACCAATGGAAAGAAGAGAGGGTGGTAGATAAGGGTCCTCTTGATTAGAAGAAATTTAAGATTTCTTTTCTTGATCGGTTGTTTCCCCTTGAGATGAGGGAGGCAATGGTACTTGAGTTAATTAATCTTCCCCAAGGAGATATGAGTGTGAATGAGTATGCTTTGATATTCACACGATTGTCTAAATATGCTCCAACTATGGTTGCCAATCCAAGGGCAAGGATGAGTACGTTTGTGTTGGGTGCTTCCGACTTAGTGGTCAAAGAATACCTAATCGCTATGCTTGTAAATGAGATGGATGTCTCCCGTTTGATTGTTCATGCGCAACAAATAGAAGAAGAAAAACTGAAGGAGAAATCTAGGGATTCAAAGAGGGAAAGAAGAGATGATGGTGATTCTTCACATTCAAGGTCCGATGGACGTAATCGTTCCCAAGGTAAGGTTAAAAGTGAGAAAATGTGTCTTGAGTGTCGCGAGTTTGGAAAAAGACATAAGGGTGAGTATCTATCTAGTTCAAAAGCATGTTTTGGTTGTGGAAATATGGATCACAAAATAAGGGATTGTCCTTCGGTTGCTAGGAATAAGGGAGATGATCATCGACAGGCTCAACCCTACCCTTCCTCCGGTTCTAGTGGTGGTCTGAAACAATATAGGCTCTATGCTCTTCATACTCAACAAGATCATGAGGGTTCCCTGGATGCGGTAATTTGTAAGTTATGGTCTTTTACTTTGTGTTTATGCAATGCTTCATATTGACTGTTTCATTTAATATGGTAAGACTCCATATATGGTGATTGTGTTTAATGTAGTCCTTGAAATACTTGTGGAAACTTCTTAAGAGTTTACTTTTGTCAATGGTTTATTGGTTATTAAGACTTTGATGTTATGTTTGGGATTGAGGGAGATTGATTTGAAAAGACAGGTGGGGTTTTCTCCCAAGGGGGAGATAGTGTGCTTCATGGTTGGTACATGAGTAGAGCTATGTTGGTTTTGGAAAAGCTCCTTGTTATGGTTTGGTGGGTGAATGTTTGAAGGCAATGTGACTTCTTAGTATCCCTATCTCTTTGTTTTATCTTCGAGTCTAGCTTGAAGCCTTAGCTCTCATGGTTCACTTTTTAGGATTCTCGTGTCTTAGTCATCCTCATGATTATTCATGCATGCATGTTCATAAAACACTTGAATTTAAGGGGAAAAAAAGAGCTAGCTTGTTTTATTTTTTCATGCTTATGTGCATTTGAGTATGAGTTGCATATAGACCTTATGAAATGCTGTTTTGAATATGCTCTATCTTGGAGTTTGAACATGTTCTAGCTCGGAGTAGAGATTCCTCCTTGGTTATGTGCATTTTAATGAAGTTGCATTAATGTATGGGTTGTTAGTTTCTTTCCTACTCTTTTCATGCTAGTTTCAGTTACATTCGAGGATGAATGCTCCCAAGGTAGAGATATTGTAACACATCAGATCCTAGAAAGGCTATAAATGTGTCAAGTTGGAAACTCACAAGCCCAAAAAGTGGTCCATGGAACCCTCTATGGATCCCCAGGCGGGCCGTGAAGGGGACCACAGTCCGTTAAGGGGCTCGTGGTAGGTTTCCAGAACCTTCCCCATGCAAGCTTGATGAGTCCACGATTTGGACTCATTTAAGGCTTTATATTAATAGATTTAGTGTCCTCAAATGCATTTTTGTGCCAATAACTGACGTAAATCCTTGAATTTCACGTATTTGGATTCAGAAACAAAGCATGGACACTAATGACCAAAAAGGAACAACGCAGCTAAAAAGACAAAGAAAAGAAGACCTGAGGATTGCCTAATCCATTGGGCGAATTGCCGAATGGCTGATGTCTCGCCTAATGTTCCAGTGTGCCAAGCCCTGAAGGAGAAAATCAAGTAGGCGATCAAAAGGATCAGTTGGCGAGTCGCCGAACGGTTCCGCGATGTAGTACCATATCACCTAAAGTTACAGAGCTTGAAGATGCTAAAGGCCAAAGCGAAAAGGCGATGTAATTGACCAAAGGGTGGAGCACCGAGTGGATCGGCGATCCTGACTTACTGCACCGAATGGTCCTTCGCAACACATTTTTGACAACTATAAATACGTTTTTAAATTCTTAGTTTATTATGCATTTTAGAATCTAACATTCAGTTTTCACGTTGAGAGCTTAGAGCTGAGTTTTTGGAGAAAATATTTCCTTAGCTTTGAAGATTTGAAGATTTCCATTTCTGAGAAATTGGAAGTGGGTGTTGAAGATTCTTCATCTTAGACCTTTATAAAGACAATATCAATCCTACCCAGTTGATGGAAACACAACTTGGTAACAATTTTTATCTTTTTATGATGTCTAGCTAAAACCTTAATTCTTGCGGTGTGATTAGGTGATTATGGGTTGATATAATTGATGGGTATTGTTAATTGATAGTTTAATTTTTTGTTTAAAGGTGTTTTTGTTTAGTAATTGTGGTTGAAATTAATGGGTTGTAGTTGCAAATACAATCTTAACTTCGTGTTTTTGGCTTGCTCGAGAGAGAGGTTTAATAACCAAAATTATTAAATCGATGGCCTGTAGGTATTGGGTTGTCATGGGTTCAGCTCGAGAGAGTAAACCCTAAACCCTTTTCCACACATTCAGCTCGAAAGACTGAATGGACTAAAGGGAAGATTGTGCTTAATTGTTGCTTATTAGTGTTCGAGAGAAACCAATTTGATTTGGGGTAAATCGTTTGAGAGAAAGTTTATCCCCACTAAAGTCTAGCTTAATCAGTGATTTATTGTTGTCTACTATTAATTGCAATTATCCGATTGTCTATCTTAGCTCATAATCCTATCAAATCCAAAGAATCCTGTCTCCATAGTTGTTACTTTCGTATTATTTGTTGTTTTAGTTAATAATTGAAACCAAAATCCCTCTAATATTTGACACTTGTGTCACCTATAATTTAAACCATGCTTTTATTCGTAAATGTTTTTAGTTATGATTGAGTAGAGCATATTCTTACTTGACTACTGATTCTCAATTATGAACCACTACCTTGGGACTCGACCCCAACCCACTTAGTTGGGTTATATTACTACTCACGATAGTTTGCACTTAGTATTGGATGAAGTGTCCTGATACGTGAAATCAAGGCTTCACTTTGACGGACCCCTGGATGGGCCATGAAGAGGGAAACGAGTCGTAAAAGTTGTTGTTAAGTGGGACAATCAATAAGGGTTCTCCTTTAGCCACTGGTCAAGATCCACAGGCGTCACAACGGCCCATAAAGCCACACAAACCGTGAAGTCATCCATGAAGGGTTTTTATTAGACTGAGAGTTTAGTGTCAACTTCAAATGCTCATATATTTTAGCACAAAATGAATTAGCTGGCCCATAACCTATCGAATTAAAGATCTCTGAGTCATCTTTCCAACGTCACCGAGTTAGCCTAATTCCAATTTGGGAGTAAAATCTTATGCTCAAAATATTAAGACCCTATTGGGAAGATATTCTTCACGACTCGTTTGACGGGCCGTGGTAGAGCATTACGGGCCGTTAAGGCCTTCTTGATGTCAATTCGGCAGTTTTTAGTCTGCGACTTTTGGGTCTTTGCCCTAACTATTTTACTCAATACTATGTCGTTTTTCCTTCTACCCAAAGAGCTATCTTATGATTTTAAACTCCCAAATCACCCAATTCATTCTCTTAAATTTCCAAAAAAAGATCAAGCTCCTCTTCTCAAATATTTCTCTCTCTAGAAAGTTAAAGAAGAAGTCAAGTCTAGGGTTTCAAGATCAAGTCTCCAGCCCACCATAACATATGGGCTTTGAACTTCATGGTATGATAGTTTTCATCCATGGAGTTCTAAATTCTCCAATTTTCAAGTTAGAAATCTTCAATTGAAGTTAGGAATTTTTTCCATGTCATGGGTTCCTTTCAATGTTGATTTTTTTGATTGATTTACCAACTTTTATGCATGAATTGAAGTAATTGCATTTTTTGTAGTTAATTTCTCATGAACCCATACATAACCCACGATTTTCATCATAAACCATAAAAGATGAATTTATGATGATATGTATGTCCTTTTGAAGAGATTGATATAATGAAGTTGAGGATGTCTCTACTTTGAAAACATGATGAAACCCATGAATTATTGAAAATAATGCATGTTCATAAAAATTATGTTTATGACTCAACAAACCTTATAAATAAGAGTGTCTATATGTTCTATGAATCTTTGCCACATGACATGAATTACATCTAGATTTTCCCTCAATGATTAGAGACCACGATTTCAAAACTATTTCCATTAGTAGTGGGGCATTTCTATTATGAAGTGAATGACTATGGGCCTTAAAATCTATTATGAAAAGATCATAGACGGTGAAAGTTTTTCTCACGCATGGTCTAAGGAGCTATCCTATGATAAGACAAGTGGAAACTACCCATGTCTGTTAATCATAAGACAAGTTAAGATTAATAACTATTCCATAGGATTTATGCTTAGCACCGAGTGGACAAGAGACGACCTCCCATGTCCCATACCTATGTACACCCATATGACGATTGTCTAGATAGACATTAGCTAGTGGATCCACATTAGCTCAGATTCATGGTCCTACCTTGGAAAGTCAGACAACCCTTTTTGGTGTGGGAGACATTGGGTCCATGTTATGGCTCACATGGTCTGTATGTCGGTTAAGGCTACTTCCCACAATAATGAACTAAGTTTACTTCAATAAGTATGTCACATGTGTTCAAATATGATTTTAATTGCATTGATCATGAATACGTTTTATGTTTTCTAACCCTCTTATCGTATATTTTTTACTTGGGCTTTGCGTATCATGAAAATGTCATTTTTAGCATGATTTCATAATTTTATGCATTGGTATCATACTTGGTACATGTTTGTACTAGCGTATACTCTTGAACGTTGTTTCACTATTGTAAGGTTCGACACTCCTATTCCCCATCT
Organism: Solanum paucissectum; assembly: GCA_029582445.1. NCBI lineage: Eukaryota > Viridiplantae > Streptophyta > Magnoliopsida > Solanales > Solanaceae > Solanum > Solanum paucissectum. Next base: position 26,980 of record JAJONZ010012744.1, on the reverse strand, counting down.
TTGTGACTAAGGATCCATTAGTGGAAGATTGAAGATTGGTGAGTCCTCATGTTCCGAGGACAAAGCCTTTACTTCATTATGTCTTTATATTCCATTTTTTAACTTGATGTACGGGTTATGTACCGAGAACTTCTTATGTACTAGATGGAATTTGAGACATTGTTAGCTTTTTCGCTTCATTTTATAAAACTCTATGTTTCGAAGTTGTCTTTTGAAATCTGTTGATTTCCAATTATCTTGTATGATGTATGCTAAGTGGCTTGTATAGGGACTCTCGGGATCTTATACACCATGTTATGCCTAGGAGCTACCTTGGGTCGTCATAATGGGACATGGGTAATCGCTGCTAGTCCACTCGACACTAAGCATAAATCCCACAGAATGGTGATTAATCATATTAATCTTATTATCCATGGAATTGGAAAACTTATGTAACCAATTCAAGCTAGAGTTCATTAGAATATCTCCTTAGTCTTGATTTAATTTAGGTGAGAAAACTTTTCAATCTTATGAATCCTTTTTGTGATAAAACACTTTCAAAAGAAACATGCATATCTTCATAATTTCGTCTTTCATAATTCATAAATTTCATAATTAGATAAAAAAAAACTAGAAATAATGGAATCATGCATGGGTTCATGTGAATTCGACTAAAACGATGTAATTACTTCAATACATGCATAATAGGGTAGAAGGCAATCAATTGGATCATAATTAAAAGGAACCCATGAACATTGATTAAAACCCTAACCTTGATTTGGCAGTCTAGCTTTATAAAATTGGAGAATTTAAGAAACCTATAGAGGAAAGGACTCCATAGGTGAATACTAACAAACCTTAATTTTACAAGCCCAAGAAGAACGGTGAATTGGAGACTTGATCTTGAAACCCTAGATTCTTCTTCTTCTTCCTTAAACTTTAGAGCAAGAAATTTTGGAGGATGAACTTGGTCTACTTTTGGGAATTTAGGAGAATAAGTTCAATTGTGTAATTTGGGGGTTTAAAATGTTTATATAAGGCCTAGGATAGAGAGTAAAATGACATATTATTGGGTTAAAATAATAATGAAAAGACCTAAAAGCTCATTCAAAAATAATTGTCAGGCCCTATCTACGGTTTGACCTACGTTCCGTAATTCCTTCGATGTACTGTACTGGTCAATCATAGATGGGTAACTGGGACCCTAAAACGCACCCACTTTTGATGGATCCCATGTACGGTTCATAGGTCTTTCTACGGTCCGTACATGTCATCCGTAGATCCTAATTTTGACCCTCAAAATTTCATTAGGTCTGGAACTCACCTAACGAGACCTACCTACACCTTGTATATGGGATGACAAACCGTCCTGGTGAGCCATAAAAAAGGTACTAGGACTTGACTTTTAAAACCTATTTTTCCCACCACCTATAGTTTCCATCTATGAGCCATAGGAGCACCTATGGTCCGAAAATGTGACCAGTAGACACAGACACCAACTAAAAATCTGCATTTTCCTTCTTTTCCAAATCTGATGTGTTACAATATCTCTCCTTTGGGAACATTTGTCCTCGAATGGAACTCAAGACATTATAAAGAGGGTAGGAACAAGATCTAACAGCCAAACATGAGTGCAATCATATAAATGAATATATTTGAGGAGGACGAATCAACTCCAAGCTAAAGAACATCCAAAACATCATTTCATAAGGCGTATATAAAACTCATTGAAATTCACATATAAATGGAGAATTCAATATAGTTAACTCATTTTCTCAGAAAGCAAGTTTTCATGAGCATGCATGCATGAGAAAATATGAGAATGACTAAGACACATGAAACCAAAAGAAGGAACCATGGGGGACTAAATACATCAGGCTAGAGTCGGGACGGAGGGAAAGAGATGATGCTAGCGCGACATCATATCGTCCTCGGTCTCCCAAGTAGCCCCCCTAACGAACTTATTCCTCCAAAGAACCTTCAGAGAAGCAAGTTCTTTGTTTCTCAACTTTCGGACTTGTAGGTCTAAAATCTTAATTGAAACTTCTTTATAAGAAATATTCTCCTTTATACCAAGGCTCTCCAATCGTACTATAGATATTGGATCACCAACATATTTCTTCAACAAGGAGACATGGAAAACTGGATACAACGATGCTAAGATATTAGGCAATTCAAGTTCATAATCAACTTTACCAATACGCCTCAAAATTTGATATGGGCCCAAATAACGAGGGATAAGCTTCCCTTACTTCCCAAATCTCATTACACCCTTCATGGGTGAAATTTGCAAGTAGACCCAATCATCAACATCAAATTTAAAATCTCTTCTTCTAACTTCGGCATAGGACTTTTGCCAACTTTAAGTCAGTTTCAACCTTTCTCTAATAAGCTTAATTTTTTCTATAGCCTCATGTACTAACTTGGGACATATCAAAGCAACTTCACCGACTTCAAATCAACCTATAAGGAATCTACACATCCTTCCATAAAGAGCATCAAATGGAGCTATACCAATGCTGGAAGGAATGCTATTATTATAGGCAAACTCAATCAAAGGTAAATGATCATCCCAATTACCCTTGAAATCAATCACAGAAGCTCTTAACATATCTTCCAAACTTTGAGTAGTACACTCTCCTTTCCCATTAGTTTGACGATGAAAGGTTGCACTAATATTAATATGAGTACCAAGCCTCGCTTAGAAAGATATCCAAAACTGAGAAGTAAATTGGGTACAACAATCAAAGATAATTGAAATGGGAACTCTATAAAACTTAACCATCTTATTTAGATACAACTTAACATAGTCTTCCACCGAATAAGAAACCTTGATGGAAATTAAATGAGACGACTTCATCATACGGTGAACTATAACCTAAATTTAGTCATGTTTCCACCGGGTGTGGGGTAAGCCAACAATAAACTCCATATTCAAATCTTCCCACTTCCAGGTAGGAATACTAATATCTTGGGACAAACCTCCCAGCTTTTGATGCTCGAGTTTCACTTGTTGACCATTAGGACACTTAGCCATAAATTCCGTAGTATCCTTCTTCATCCCATTCTACCAATAGACCTCCTACAAGTGGTTGTACATCTTGGTGACTCCAGGATGAATGGGATATTGAGAACTCTGGGCTTCTAATAATATTTACTCCCTCAAATCATCAACATTGGGAAAACACAAACGACCCTGATGTCAAATAACTCCATCTCTCCCTTGGGAGAAAGCCTCTACGGACTTCTTAAGTATTACTTCCTTCAATTCTACCAAAGTCGTGTCAAGAACATGCCTGCCTTTCACATCCAACACAAAAGACGATTCTGAACCATTATGAATGGTAACACCACCATTGATGGAGTCAACCAACCGAACACCCATTCGGACAAATTTATGAACATCACGAACCAACTCTTTTTTATCTTATTCCACATAGTCAACACTACCCATTGATAGCCGACTATGAGCATCCTCCACTACATTCACCTTACCGAGGTTATAGAGGACACTCATGTCGTAATCCTTTAGTAACTAAAGTCACCTCCTTTGGCGAAGATTCAGATCCTTTTTCTTAAACACATATTGCAATTTTTAATGGAAGGCAAATACATCAACATGAACACCATATAAGTAATGCCTCAAAATCTTTAAGTAAAAACCAACTGCCGCTAGCTCCAAATCATGGGTAGGATAGTTTTTTTCATGAATCTCAAGTTACCTTGAAGCATAGGCAATAACTTCCCATTCTGCATAAGGACACATCCTAACCCAATTCTTGAGGAATCACAATATACAACAAACCCATTGAACACTTCTGGTAAATTCAATATTGGAGCGGAGGTGAGTCTATCTTTCAACTCTTGAAAACTCTTTTCACACGCTTTCGACCATAAAAACTTAGCCTTCTTTTGGGTCAATGTCGTCACATAGGAGCAATCAAACAAAAACCTTCCAAAAACCTTCTATAATAACTAGTCAAACCCAAGAAACTTTTACTATCCAAAGGGGATAGAGGTATAGGCCAACTCTTAACCGCATATGTCTTCTTAGGATCTACCTCAATACATTTGCTAGAAACAATATGACCGAGAAAAGCCACAGATTTCAATAAAAACTCTTATTTTACTAAACTTTGCAAAGAGTTGTTGGTTCTTGTGAACATGCAACACAATCCTCAAATGATCGGTATGCTCACCCTCACTCTTTTAGTAAATAAAAATATCATTGATAGACATAATCACAAACATATCAAGGTATTTTCTAAACACCCTATTCATTAAATCCATAAATGCGGTCATAACGTTAGTCAAACCGAACAACATCACCAAAAACTCATAATGACCATACGGAGTCCAGAAAGCCGTCTTTATAATGTCATATTTCTTCATCCTCAATTGGTGGCAACACGACCAGAGTTCGATCATAGAGAAGTAACTCGCCCTTTCGAATTGATCATACTAGTCATCTATCCTTGGAAGAGGATACTTATTCTTAATTGTAAACTTGTTCAATTGCCGGTAATCAATACACATGCAAAGTGAACCATCCTTCTTACGAACAAACAAAACTGGAGCACCTCATGGAAAGATACTCGGTCGGATGAAACCCTTATCCAAAAAATTCTTTCAATTGCTCTTTCAATTCCTTAAGTTCTGCTAGAGCCATTCGGTAAGGACGAATAGAGAAATGTTGTGTATCTAGGAGAAGGTCAATATTGAAGTCTATTTCCCTCTCGAGAGTAACATCGGGTAGATCATTAGGAAACACTTCCAGAAACTCATTAACAACGGGGGAGGACCAAGAGTAGGGGTTTCAGAATTTGTATCCCTAACCTGAACAAGATGGTATATGCAACCCTTAGAAATCATCTTTCTAGCTTTAGGACAAAAATCAAATGGACCTCTAGGCATATAATTTTTCCCTTTCCACTTTAGGATGGGTTCATTTGGAAACTGATACTTGACCACTTGGGTTCTACAATCAATGGAAGTATATCAAGAATGTAGCAAATCCATTCCAAGAATAACATCAAAATTTAACATATCAAGCTCTACTAGATCAACATGAGTGACTCTATGGAATAAGGATACATGATAATTTCTTTAGACTCTATAAGCCATAATAAATTCACCAATAGGACTAGAGACATAAAAAGGATCGAACAACACATCCGAAAGAACATCAAACCTCATAGCCACATATGGTATCACAAAAGACAATGTAGTACACCAGGATCAAGCAAAGCATAGACATAAAGATGGAAGACTATCAACATACAAGTAAATACATCAGGAGAACACTCTTTCTCATGTCGAGTTTGAAGTGCATAAAATATCATTTTCTTTTGACTTCCACTAGAACCTAACGAAGGGTAAGGTTGAGCCTGTTGATAATTATCTCCTTCATTTTTAGAAACTAAGGGACAATCCCTTATCTTATGTTCAGTCTTGCCAAAACCAAAACATGTATTGGAACTGACTAGATATTTCCCATAATGTTTTTTTGCACATCTAGCACAAGTAGAAAATGAAGATCCACCACTATTTCCTCCTTGAGGTTTAAATACCCTATCGTTGTTGAACTTAGTAACCAGAGCATTAGAGGAACCTTGACTGGAGAACCTTTGCCAGATGTTACAACGACTATGTCGATCGGACCTTGAATGTGAAAAGTCACCATATTCGGTCTTTACCCTTTTTCCCTCCCTAGACTTTTCCTTTAGTTTCTCCTCTTTAATTTGTTGAGAATGAACCATTAGACAAGAAATGTCCATATCATTGATGAGCATAAGGGTACGACATTCCTTAACCACTATTTCAGACACACCCGAAACAAACTTACTTATCCTTGTCGTAGGATTGGTAACCATGGTATGATTATATCTAGACAATTGCATGAACTTCAAGGCATACTCCTTCACACTCATGTTTCCTTGATGATGGTTCATGAATTCAAGTACTTTTACCTCCCTTATCTCAAGGGGAAAGAACATATCAAGAAAAGCAACCTCAAACAATTCCTAATCAAGAGGACCCACATCAACCACCCTCTCTTCCTTCCATTGGTTGAAACAAACTTGAGTAACACCCTTAGGTTGATAAGCGGCAAATTGTGCCTTTTCCACCAACATCACTCGGATGATCATCAACACCTGGTATACTTCATCAATGAACTCTTCAAGATCTTACTTGACCCTGGAACCATGAAATAACATAGGATTTATCCTAGTCAAGTTCCGTACTCTAGTTGCCATCACACCCCATTTGTGTTTATGTGGACCACAACCTTCCTATTTGCCAAAACTTGAAAAATAGCCTGAAACTCTGTATTAGTTACAGGTTTGGCCAAAGGATCAGCCGAAACTTCGGGAGACTCTTGAGGATTTTTTCTTTTCACGTTTTCATTTGCATTCCTTCTAACATAAGCTATTCAAGGAGGTATATCCTAAAAAGGATCGGATAAGGAATAGGAGAGAGAGATGTAGAGTTACACTCTATCACACGATTTTAGAATGATGAAAGGAGTGGGATTTCCTAAACATCTTGTAGTATCTTATTCATAAATGTTGGTGTTTTACACTCATGAACAAGATTCTACTCGACGAGTCTTATGAGACATCCTAGGACCTTTCAAAAATTTGTGCTCTGAATACCTTGTTTTTCAAGACCCAAAGTATACCCTAGGCGTAACATTGTGTATAAGACCCCGAGTAGCCCTACACAAGCCACTGAGCATACATCATACAAGGTAATAGATTTTTTGGATTCAAAAGACAGTCTTATATCATAATGAGATGACAAAAGCAGAACTCTAACATAAGCCTCAAAGCCATCTAATAAAGAATAAGAAAAATGATTGGGATGTAACCTATACATCATATACACATCTGAAACTGGAATAACATAAAGCAATAAAAGAGTCTCGATCCTGTTAACATGAGGACTCATAAATCTCCCAAAATATCAAAGGACCTACTAGCCACAAGTATGAGGAATAGGAGCATTAAACCCTACATTAGTGAAACAGTGTATGCACAAGTATGTATTAGTACATAGAATGTACTAAGTATGATAGAAATGCATAGGAGTTATGAAATCATGCTCAAAGGGACTTTAAATCACATGAAATGACCAACCTAAATCATAAGATAATATCTTAGAAAACATAAGTCATAATCATGGTTAATGGAAGATAAATATCTTTAGAACACATGTGAGATACTTTTAGAAAGTAACCTTAGCTCTTATTGTGGGAAGTTTACCTTTAACCGACATAGACCATGTGAGCTATAACATGTAATACGATGTATATCCCACACCAAAAGAGATGTCCTTACTTTCCAAAGTAAGAACCATAAACTTGAGCTAAAGTGGATCTACTAGATAATGACTATCTACGACAAACCAATGGTGGCACATAGTTATGGGACATGGGTAATCGTCGTTAGTTCAATAGGTGCTAAGCATAAATCCCACAAAATGATCATTAATCATATTCATCTTATTATCCATGGAAACACACAATTTAAGTAACTAATCCAAGCTAGAGCTCATAAGAATAGTTCCTTAGTCTTGATTCAACTTAGCTGAGAAAACCTTTGAATCTTATGAATCCTTTTTGTGAGAAAACCCTTTCACAATCATGTTTTGAATATCATGTGGGAAATCCTTTCACAACGACAACAACATTGTTTCTTTACTCTCAAAGAAACCTTAAACAATTTATATCAATTTCATAAAGAAACATGCATACCTTCATAAATTCATTTTTCACAATTCATATTCTTCATAATAATATCAAAATTTAGAATCATAGAATCATGCATGTGTTCATATGAATTCGACTAAAGACCATCTAATTACTTCAATTCATGCATAATAGGATATAAAAAATCAATTGGATCATAATTGAAAGGAACCCATGAACATTAAATAAAACCCTAACCTTGACCGGGTAATCTAGCTTTGTAAAATTGAAGAATTTAAGAAACCTATGGAGGAAAGGACTCCATAGGTGATTACTAACATACCTTGATTCTACAAGAACAAGAAAAATGGTGTATTAAAGATTTTATTTTGAAACCCTATATTCTTCTTCTTCTTCCTTAGAGTTTAGAAGGAGAAATTTGGGAGGATGAACTTGGTCAACTATTGGGAATTTAGGAGAATGAATTCAATTGGATAATTTGGGTGTTTAAGACGTATATAGGGCCTAGGATAGAGAGTAAAAGGCATAGTATTTGGTTAAAATTATTAGGAAAAGAACCAAAAGCCCCTTTAAAATAATTGTCGAACCCCATCTACAGTTGGACTTACGACCCGTAGGTCCTTCGACGGACTGTACTGGTCAATCGTTGATGTCTCACTGGGACCCTAAAATTCACCCACTTTTGACGGATCCCATGTATAGTTTGTAGGTCTTCCTACGGTCTGTACATGTCCTCCATAGATCCCAACTTTGACCCTCAAAATTTCAGTAGGTGTAGAACTAACGTACAAGACCTACCTACGACTCATATATGAGATGACGAACTATCTTGGTGAGCCGAAAAAAAGGGTACTTGGACTTGACTTTTAAAAACTATTTTTCCCAGCACATACGGTTTCCATCTTTGATGCGTAGTAGAACCTACGGTCCGTAGATGTGACCTGTAGATACAAACACCAACTAAAAATCTACAATTTTCATCTTTTTTAAAACTCATGTGTCACATATCAATAATATGTACTATGAATGGAACCCGAGCCAACTAAGAGATATCTTGTACCAGGCATGGTACCTATGCCAACCAAGTGATATCATGTACTAGGCATGGTAATTAAGCCTACCGATAATCACACAATCACAAAATCACAATGAAATACAACCACAATTGTAACTACAAATAATTAAACAACTTTATTGAATGAGATTGTCAACTATCACCTATATCGAATCAATCCTAAAATGCTCTAGTCAACATGAGCCTTCTCCTTGCTATGAGGCTAAGATTGTTTTTGGACTAAAAAGAATTGAATGCAACACAAAATCGGACCCAAATGGCCTAAAGACACCCAGATTATATCCTAATCCCAAAATCCAAGCCAATTTTTTAATTATCCCACCCAGTGCAAGGCTTTTCCACCTGTAAATCAAATAAAACCCTCCCCTATGATCACCACCACAAATTTTAAGACTTAAGGATAAAATTACTAAGTTGAGGGAGTAATTTTTTACCGTTACTGATGACTACAATGAAAAATAGGTGAAAACATCCCTAGGTCACCTCTGCACTTCCTCAAAATGTTCTTGGAAAATAATTTGTGGTTTTGGAGTGTCTTTTGTGTTTACAACAACTAACCCCACTATAGCAGCGTAATAGTTATAGCGGTGGAAATGTAGTGGGATATCATGCAATAACGTGATTTAATTTTACCACTATAACTACATGTCACTCGCTATGGCGTATTGGATGGGATAGATACTTAGAAATCCTCCCAAAAGTCCCTATTTTGCAACACACCTTTAAACCTTGACATTCCAAATCAACTATTCATGCCAAGTTTGAGTTTGGGAGTTCTACTCACCCAAAATTACTTTTGAAAAGTCCAACAAATCCTTAATATCATAGCTAATATAAAAAACAACCCAAGCTTAGAAATTTAACCTCGGATTGCCCTAGACCTCACCTTGCTCAGATTTTGTCCCAGTCTAGCCTAGACATAAATTTTTACCTCTTCAACCAAAGGTTTTCTCACTCTCTTCCTTTAACTTTTAGCTCACCTATAATTATAGGAAGGATTATTGCAATAGATATCAATTTATCCATCGCTCGTGTTTGAGTGAGTAAATATGTAAAAATTAGTTAATTCAAGAAGAATGTAGTACCTGATTTCTTAAACAAGTGAGGTTATGTGTGCGTCATGTTCCTCTAGGTTTCCCAAGTGGATTCTTCAATCGAGTTATACTTCCATTTAAACTTTACCGATCTAATTTCCTTTGTCCTCAATTTTTGAACGTCTCGATCAAGTTTATCAACCAACTTATCTTCGTACAAAAGGTCTTTATCTAGCAAGATGGGATCACACTTGATAATGTACTCTCCATCCCCATGCTATCTCTTCAGCATAGACACATTAAAAACTTAATGAGCCTCGTACAAACTGGGCGACAATGGTAACCTGTAGTCTGCTGCAGCACACTATGAATAACATCAAATGGACCAATATAACAAGGGGTAAGCTTACCCTTCTTGGAAAACCTCATCTCACCTTTCATATATTGGTGATACTTTATATAAAACCTACTCACCAACCAGAAATACCATTTATCTTACCCTAAATATACATACTCCCTCAGTCTGCTCTACTCTGCCAACATCTTGGTTTGGATACCATTTACCTTTTCATAAGCCTCTCTTAGCGCAACCCAACACCCAAAGGTTTCGCATCGCCTGTCTCGAATAACCCTATAGGAGATATACATCCCAGCCCATACAGTTCTTTGAATAGTGCCATGTCCATATTGGAGTGATATTTATTTTTGTAAGAGAATTAACTTAAAGGTAAGAACTGATTCCAATGGCCCTCAAAGTAAATCTCACAAACTCTCAACATGTCTTCTAGCATCTGAATTATCCTCTCCAACTGACCAACCATATGAGGGTGAAAAACTGGTGAAAGTTAGTTGAGTTCCTAACTCTTCATATAACTTTCCCTAAAACATAGAGGTAAAATGTGTTCCACATTCTGATATGATAGAAAGGGGCACCCCATGCAATCTTACTATATAGTTGGCATAAATATTTCCCAATTGTTGAGAGTTACAATCCACTTTCACTGGAATGAAAAAAGGCCAATTTAGTAAGTGTGTCAACGATAACCCAAATGGAGTCATACTTCCCTAAGGTCATAGGAAGACCCACCACAAAGTCTAGGTCTATCCTCTCCACTTCTATTATTGAATGGGCAGCCCTTTAAGAAATCATGTAGGCCTATAATGCTCATATTTCACCTATTGACAATTATGACACTTGGAGTGTAACACTACGAAAACTAATAGGCTAAACTAGAGCTTGACGTTAGAGTTACAGTCTTGAACGTACATACATGTGCCTAAAAATATACGGTTTGGTGTTAGAACGTCAAGGTATGACCCCCAAGGACCAACCAAGGTTCCTTGAAGAGGACCCTTAGAGGCTGCCTGGGCAGTGACCGACGGAGGGCACCCATGCCTCGTGCGTCAGGCCATGCCCCGTGGTTGAGGGGCGTAGGTCAAGCCTGGAAAAAATCAAGCCACAGAACCCCAACCCATGATTCACCAGCACGCCACATGGGTCCACCCACGGGCCATGGTCATGGGGTCGTGGGTGAGGCCTGAAACAACCTTTTGGCAATTGCACTGAGGGGCATTATGGGGTTTTCCATTTTAGGTAAGTATTAAGTGAGATCGTTTTACACTGAATTAGACTAACTATATAATGATTTAAGACCCCAAATTAAGTCATCGTCCTCATAATTCCAAAATCACAAATCAAAACCAATCCTCTCCAAAATTCTCTCTCTAGAACTTCAAGGAAGAAGAAGAAGAAGAAAGTGGAGGCTAGGGTTGAAGAAGCAATATTTTCTACTCAAATTCATTGGGATTCATAGACAATGTGTGGTATCTCTTCATCCATGGATTAAATTCGTCCATGGAGCCACTTCAAAACCCCTCAATTCAAAGCTAGAAATCCCAAAAGTTAGGGTTTGACTTCAATCTCATGGATTCCCTTCAAATTAATTTTTAATGATTAGATTATGTATTATTATGGATATATTGATGATTTTATATGGTTTTATGTTGAATTCCCCAAGAATCCATGAATTCCCCTATATTCCCAATATGGATCTCAAAGTGTGGGTGTTGATTGATGCAAGTAGAATATGATAAAATTATGCATGTAGTAATTGAAAAACTTGAATTATGTTATCATACATGTCTAATGTAGTAATTCAAGATGTGTTCATGGAATATGATCTATGGTTTTTAAAGGAAAAATTATGTGAATTATGCATGATTATGCGATTTATGTATATGCTTTCAAAATACTTTGAGAGTAAAGTGAATATGAATATGAGGTAGTTTTTGTGTGTTGGAAGGTTATCCTCATGTACTTATTTATGAATATGATATGATGTGAAAGGTTTTCTCACAATATGATGATTTTATGGTTGAAAGTATATTCTCACCTATTGAATCTAGGAGCTATCTTAAGAATTATGTTGGATTGAGTGTCAAGACATTCTTCCATGAGTATGAAATCGATGGGAATTAATGCCTAGCACCGAGTGTATATTGATATGATATGGAAGCGGTCACGATAGTAGGGGTCGGGTTTCTAGGAACAATCTCTTGGGATGTAAGCCCTCACATTAGTAGAGGTCGGGTTTTCTAGTAGCAATCCCCTTATCCCATAAATTATCTGCCCTCATAGGTCTTTACTAGTGGATTCACCTAAGCTAAGAGTATGGTTCTAACTTTGGAAAGTAGCACAACCCATTTTCGGTGTGGGAAAGACACAATATTCCATGGTAAGCTCACATGGTCTATGTTGGTTAAGGCTTATTCACCATTATGATAGTATGAACAAGAAGATGAGTTATGAAATATAGTTCCTCAAGAAGCTTTACTTAGTTTGGGTGGGATTTACAGATCTTATCCATTCATTGCACAAGTATGCGTTGAGGGTATGTATGATATGTTCCTTTTATGACATGATGATTTATGAGTTGATTATGACTTATTCTTTTCCATTATCTTCAAAATGATGCTTAACTTAGTAAAGTGCATGCATTCAACTAAAATGTCCCTTTTAGCATGTTTTCAAGGGTTTTATGCATGGCTATCATACTTAGTGCATATTTGTACTAACCCATATTTTCCTACATTTTTCCACAAATGTACGGTCTGGTGTTTGAGGTGATCTTCATTTGGTTCAAAATTGGATTCGACTATTCTCTTTGCTTGTGGTGAGTCTTTATGGTTCGAGGATAGATGATGTCTTTGTAGTTCCTTTTTCATTGTATTAGACTTTTGGATTATGTTGTAAGGGTTGTGACCCTATTTGATTCAAAGATTGTAATACATGGCTAATTGAGACGAGTCTAGACTTTCGCTTTCCTTTATGAAAACTTTGGACTTGAAAATGTGTTTTACTCTTTATTGTTCTTTACCTATGTTATGATATACTAAGTGTCTTACATAGTGCCTTGCGAGGTTCTATGTGGCTTGTTACGTCTAGGGGTACCTTTGGGTCGTGACAAACTTGGTATCAAAGCACAAGGTTTAGAATGATTCTAGGATGATGTCTCATAAGTCACGTCTAGTAGAGTCTTGTTCATGAGTGTGAAACGCACCATATTTATTAATGCGAGGCTATAAGATGTTTAGGAAACTATACTTCTTTCATTACTCTTAAGTCGTGCCTTAGAGTTTAACTCTATAAAGTCCCTCTCGTAATCCTTCTCTTGTGTCTTGAGGATATGAATCCACGAATGGATAACACTAGAAGGATGGAAGATGAGACTGTTAATAAAGGAGTTCCTCGTCAAGATTATCAAGCTTCGGTTGATCATGTGGTTGAGAATGTTACCAATGCGGAGTTTAGATCTACTATCCAAATGTTGGCCCAAGCTATGAAAACCCAAGATCAAGCGATGACGGCTCAGGCCAACAGATATGTTGTGACTCATGTGAACCCTACTATGAATTTTGTGGCTTTTAAAGTGAGGAATTTTGCAAGAATGAACCCTCTCGAGTTTCATGGCTCCAGAGTGGAAAAGAACCCTCAAGAATTGGTGGATGAGGTTTACAAAATACATGATATTATGGAAGTGACTTCGGTAAAGAAAGCAGAGCTAGCCGCTTACCAATTAAAAAGTGTTGCTTAAGTTTGGTATGGCCAATAGAAGGATGAGAGACTCGTAGGAGCGGGCCCGATAGAATGGAAATCATTTAAATCGGCATTTCATGATAGATTCTTTCCCCTAGAGTTGAGGGAACGAAAGATGCAAGAGTTCATTAACCTTCGTCAAGGAGGTATGAGTGTGAAAGAGTATGCTCTTAAGTTTACCCAACCATCCAAATATGTTCCAAATACAGTGGTGGACTCAAAAGCTAAGATGAATAAGTTTGTGATGGGAGTGTCCAACTTGGTAGAGGAAGAATGACATATGGAAATGCTCATTGGTGATATGACTATCTCACTTATTATGGTGCACACCCAGCAAATTGAGGAGTCAAAGCTCAAAAGAAAGAATAGGGAGGTAAAAACACAACAGACCGGTGATAAGAAATTCTCCAATGCTAAGTCCGATGGACAAGGTTGGCCAAGGTTCAAACAAGAGTTTTCCAACCAAGGCTTCTCTAGTTCTCCAAGGGTCAACAAGGATAGGGTTTCCAATCCTAAACCTCAAGGAGGTAATAGTGGTAGTTCTTATGTTGCTAGGACTAATTGTGCAAAATATGGTAGAAAGCATGATGGTAAGTGCCTAGTTGGCACCAGTGGGTGTTTTAGTTGTGGGAATGTTGGCCACAAGATGAGATATTATCCTATGCTTATGGCTAAGGGAAGAGAGGGCAAGCAAGCTCCTCCAAGTGGTTCAAACTCCAATGCTCCCAAGAAAAACCGCTTTTATGCTCTTTAATCCCGAGTTGACCAAGAGAGCTCCCCGGATGTGGTGACCGGTATGTTAAAAGTCTTTTCTATTGATGAATATGCTTTATTAGATCCTGGTTCTACTTTGTCCTTTGTGACACCTTATGTGGCCATGAAATTTGAAATACTCTCCGAATTGTTAATAAAACATTTTTCGGTCACAACCCGGTTGGTCACTCGGTGGTGGCTAGGAGGTTTTATAGAATTTGTCCCATTTTCTTGTCCCATAGAGTCACTCTTGTTGATTTGGTGGAGTTAGACATGTTAGACTTTGATTTAATTTTGGGTATGGATTGGTTGCATGCATGTTATGCCTCTATCGATTGTAGGATTCAGGTGGTTCAGTACTAATTTCCAAATGAGCCTATCATTGAATGGAAGGGGGAAATTCTATGCCTAGAGGTCAATTTGTCTCTTTCCTTAAAGCTAGGAATATGATCTCCAAAGGATGTATTTACCATATTTTTAGGGTGAGGGATGTTGAATCTAAAACCCCTTCTCTAGAGTCGGTTTCGGTAGTGAATGAGTTCCTACAAGTTTTCCCCAATGATTTTCCTAGTATTCCTCCCGAGCGGGAAATAGATTTTGGTATTGACATTCTTCTGGATACGCAGCCTATCTCCATTCTTCCTTATAGAATGGCTCCGGTGGAGTTAAAGGAGTTGAAAGAGCAACTAAAGGATTTGCTAGACAAGGGTATTATTCAACTGAGTATATCTCCATAAAGGTACTCCGGTGTTGTTTGTTAGAAAAAAAGATGGGTCTCTTAGAATGTGCATTGATTATCGTCAATTTAATAAAGTAACCATCAAGAACAAATATCCCCTTCCAAGGATATATGACTTGTTTGACCAACTTCAAGGGGCTAGTTATTTCTCCAAGATTGATCTTCATTCGAGTTATCACCAATTGAGGGTGAGAGGGGTTGATATTCCCAAGATGGCTTTCCGAATAAGATATGGTCACTATGATTTCCTAGTAATTTTTTTTGGTTTGACCAATGCTCCGGCTACGTTCATGGACTTAATGAATAAATTATTCCGACAATATCTTAATATATTTGTGATAGTATTTATCAATGATATTTTGATCTATTCAAAGAGTGGGAATGAGAATGTTTACCACTTGAGAATTGTATTGTAGGTTCTTGAGGACCATCAACTTTTCACAAAATTTAGCAAGTGCGAGTTTTGGTTAATGTATGTAGCATTCCTTGGTCATATTGTGTCATGTAAGGGTATTGAGATAGATCCTAAGAATACGGATGCAGTCAAGAGGTAGCCTAGACCTCTATCACCTTCCAACATTAGAAGCTTTTTGGGTTTGGCCAGTTACTATAAGAGGTTTGTTGAGGGATTTTCCTTCATTGCTTCTCCGATCATGGATTTGACTCAAAAGAAGGTTAAGTTTGTGAGAAAAGTTTCCAAGAGTTGAAAGATAGACTTACTTCCGCTCTGGTGTTGACCTTACCGGAAGGTACGGATGGTTTTGTGGTGTATTGTGATGCCTCTAGAGTAGGGTTGGAATGTGTGCTTATGCAAAATGGTAAGGTGATTGCCTATGCTTCAAAGAAACTTAAAGTCCATGAGAAAAATTATCCTACCCATGCCCTTGAGTTAGCGGCAGTTGTGGTTGCCTTAAATATATGGAGGCATTATCTGTATGGGGTTCATGTTGATGTTTTTACCGATCACAAGAGCATACAATATGTGTTTAGTCAAAAGGAATTGAATCTTCGTAAATGGAAGTGGTTAGAATTATTGAAGGACTATGACATGAGTGTCCTTTAACACCTTGGCAAAGCTAATGTTGTAGAGGATGCAATTAGTAGATTGTCCATTGGTAGTGTGTCTCATGTAGAAGATAAAAAGAAAGAATTGTTTGTGATGTGCATAGGTTGTCCCAGTTAGGTGTTCAACTAGTGGATTTCACCAAGGGTGGTTTCCTGGTCCATAATGGTTCTTAATTGTCCTTTGTAATGTATGTAAAATCTAAACAAGGCCTTGATCCTATATTAGTTGAGTTGAAAGAGTCGATACTCAAGAAGTCTATTGAGGCTTTCTCCCAAGGGGGAGATGGGGTGCTTAGGTACCAAGGTCAATTATGTGTTCCGGATGTTGATGGTCTTAGGGAGAAAATTTTAGAGGAAGCTCATAGATCTCGGTATTCTATTCATCCCGGAGCCACCAAGATACACCGTGATCTACGGGAAGTCTATTGGTGAAATGGTATGAAGAGAGATATTGAGGGGTTTGTAGACAAATGTCTGAATTATCAACAAGTTAAGGCCGAGCACTAAATGTCGGGAGGTTTAGCCCACGATATAGATATCCCCACATGGAAGTGGGAAGAGATTAATATGGATTTTAATGTGGGTTTACCTCGCACCCTAAGGCAACATGATTCTATTTGGGTAATTATAGATCGAATGACAAAATCATCCCACTTTATTCCCGTAAAGGTTTCTTTTTTCGGTGGAAGACTATGCCAAGTTTTATATAAAAGAGATAGTGAGGTTATGTGGGGTCCTTTGTCCATTATTTTGGATCGGGGCCCTCAATTTACTTCTCACTTTCGAAAGTCCTTCCAAAAAGGGCTCGGTACCAAGGTTAATCTTAGCACAACTTTTCATCCCTAAACCGATGGGCAAGTGGAGCGTACCATCCAAACATTAGAAAATATGTTGAGGGCATGTGTTATAGACTTCAAAGGTAATTGGGATGATCATTTTCCCTTAATAGAGCTTGCCTACAATAATAGCTATCACTCAAGTATCGGTATGGCTCCTTTTGAAGCCTTGTATGGTAGGAGATGTAGGTCTCAGGTTGGTTGGTTTGAAGTAGGTGAAATTGCTCTAATTGGTCCCAAAATTGTTAATAAGGCCATTGAGAAAGTCTGATTCATTAGAGAGAGGTTGAGGACGACCCAAAGTTGGCAAAAGTCTTATGCCGATGTGAGAAGAAGGGATCTAGAATGTGAAGCTAATGATTGGGTCTGTCTAAAAATCTCGCCCATGAAAGGTGTGATGAGATTCGGCAAGAAGGAAACACTTAGTCCCCGGTGTGTGGGCCCATACCAAATTTTGAAGCGTATTGGGAAAGTTGCTTATGAGTTAGCTTTGCTAAATGAGTTGGCTCCGGTTCATCCAGTGTTTCATGTCTCCATGCTTAAGAAATGTATTGGAGATCCGGCATCCATTATTCCCTTAGGGGTTTCGGGAGTTGATGAAAATCTCTAATATGAAGAGGTTGCGGTAGAGATCCTAGACTGGCAAGTTAAAGGTTGAGAAACAAGGAAATAGCTTCCATGAAGGTTTTATGGAGAAATCATCTAGTTGAGGGTTCTACTTGGGAGGTCGAGGCCGATATGAAGTCCCAATACCGTCGTCTCTTTCCTTTTATTCATATTCAAGCTGGTGGTAAGTAGTTCCTCTTGAATTTTAGTGTTTTGGGAGTCATGTGTGTCATATGTGTTTTTTTCCATGATTTCCGTATTTTATGCATATTCTTGATGAAATTCATGTAGTAAGAAAATGAGTTTTCATGATTGATATGTTCTTCATGTTGTTGTGCATTTAGTATGAGTTGCATATTTGACTTCATGAGATGAATTGATGAACATGCTTTAGTATGCTTTTGAGAGTAATTACATATTAGCTCTATGGTAGTGTGTTGAGCATCCTTTTAGTGGGACAAGGACGTAGTTG
The DNA here is from genome assembly GCA_029582445.1 of Solanum paucissectum. NCBI lineage: Eukaryota > Viridiplantae > Streptophyta > Magnoliopsida > Solanales > Solanaceae > Solanum > Solanum paucissectum. The sequence goes on along the minus strand of JAJONZ010012744.1, from coordinate 8,614 downwards.
GTCCTATGATTATGAGAAATGTTAAGTTTTCATTCATAATGGGTTGTTAGATGTAGTTCCTACTTCCTCATGTTGCGTCGATTATTTTTGTGATGGAGTTGAAGTTTCTCCTTTGAATTATGCATTATTTTGATGTATCATGCATGATGGGCTGTTAGTTTTGAGTCTTTACTTCCGTAAGGTGTCTAGATCATCATTCGAGGATGAATGTTCCCTAGGGGAGAGATATTGTAACCCTCCGAAAATTAATAGGCTAAACTAGAGCTTGACGTTAGAGTTAGACTCTTGAACGTACCTCCCCATACCTAAAAATATAGGGTTTGGTGTTAGAACGTCAAGGTACGACCCCTAAGGACCAACCAAGGGTCCTTGAGGAGGACCCTTAGAGGCTTCCTGGGCAGTGAGCCATAAAGGGTACCCACGCCTCGTGGGTCAGGCCACACCTCGTGGGTGAGGGGCGTAGGTCAACCCTGAAAAACGTTAAGCCCTAGAACCCCAACCCACGGTTCACCAGCACGCCGCATGGGTACACCCACGGGCCGTGGTCATGGGGTCGTGGGTGAGGCATGAAACTACCTTTTGGCAGTTACACTTAGGGGCATTATGGGGTTTTCCATTCTAAGTTAGTATAAAGTGAAGTCATTTTACATTAAATTAGACTAACTATATAATGTTTTAAAACCCCAAATTAAGTCATCTTACTCAAAATTCCAAAATCCCAAATCAAAACAAACCCTCTCCAAAATTATCTCTCTAGAACTTCAAGGAAGAAGAAGAAGAAGAAAGTGGAGGCTAGGGTTGAAGAAGCAAGCTTTTATACTCAAATTCGTTGGGATTCATAGCCAAGGTATGGTAGCTCTTCATTCATGGATAGAATTCATCCATGGATCCCCTTTAAAACCTTTAATTTCAAAGCTAGAAATCCCAAAAGTTAGGGTTTGACTTCAATCTCATGGATTTCTTTCAAATTCGTTTTTAATGATTGGATTATGTATTATTATTTATATATTGATGATTTTATATGGTTTTAAGTTGAATTCCTAAGAATCCATGTATTCCCCTATTTTCCCAATTTGGATCTCAAAGTGTGGGTGTTGATTGATGCAAGTAGAACATGATAAAATTATTAATGTAGTAATTATAAATGTGTTGATGGAATATGATTTATGGTCCTCAAAGGGTAAAGTAAGTTAACTATGCACTATTATGAGATTTATCTATATGGTTTAAGAACACTTTGAGAGTAAAGTGAATATGATTATGAGCTAGTTGTTGTGTGTTGGAAGGTTATCCTCATGTACACACTTATGTATGAATATGACATGATGTGAAAGGTTTTCACACAATATGATGATTCTAAGGTTCAAAGGTTATTCTTGCCCATTGAATCTAGGAGCTATCTTATGAATTATGTTGGATTGAGTGTCAACACATTCTTCCATGAGTATGAGCTTAAGTAAAGACATAATATGAACTCCGTGGGAATTAATTCCTAGCACCGATTGGATATTAATATGAGATGGAAGCCCTCACGATAGTAGAGGCCGGGTTTCTAGGAACAATCTCTTGGGATGGAAGCCCTCACGTTAGTAGAGACCGGGTTTTCTAGTAGCAATCCCATTATCCCATAAATTATGTGCCCTTATAGGTCTTTAGCTAGTGGATCTACCTAAGTTAAGAGTATGGTTCTACCTTAGGCAAGTAGGACAACTCCTTTTTGGTGTGGGGTGGACACCGGATTTCATGGTAAGCTCACATGGTCTATGTCGGTTAAGGCTTATTCCCTATTATGATAGTACGAACAAAAAGATGATATATGAACTATAATTACTCAAGAAACTTTACTTAGAGTGGGTGGGAGTATGGGATCTTATCCATGCATTGCACAAGCATGCTTTGAGGATATGTATGATATGTTCCTTTTATGACATGATGATTTATGAGTTGATTATGACTTATGCTTTTCCATTATCTTCAAAATGATTCTTAAACTTAGTAAAGTGAATGCATTGAACTAAAATGTCCCTTTTAGCATGTTTTCAAGCATTTTATACATATCTCATACTTATTGCATTTTTGTACTAACCCATATTTTCCTTCATTTTTTCACAAGTGTAGGGTCCAGTGTTTGAGGTGATCTGCATTTGGTTCAATCTTGGATTCGACTATGCTCCTTGCTTGTGGTGAGTCCTCATGGTTCAAGGATGGATGATATCTTTGTAGTTCCTTTTTCATTGTATTAGACTTTTGGATTATGTTGTAAGGGTTGTGACCCTATTTGATTCAAAGATTGTAATAGATGGCTAATTGAGACGAGTCTAGACTTCCGCTTTCCTTTATGAAAACTTTGGACTTGAAAATGCATTTTAGTCTTTATTGTTCTTTACTTATGTTATGATATGCCAAGTGGTTTACATGGTGCCTTTCGGGGTTCTATGTTCCTTGTTATATCTAGGGGGTACCCTTGGGTCATGGCATGGATACATACTACGTTGTGTGCCTCCTAATTTAGGGCCACCAAATAAAGTTTCCTGAAGTCCTGGTACATTTTGGTCGCACACATATGAATCAAATAACAAGAACTATGGGTCCCTGCCAACACCTTTTGAATCAAGTCATCCCCCAAGAGATACACATCCACCCTATAAAACTAAGAAGCTCACACACATCAAGTGAGGCATTTGGAGCCTCCCTAGAAATAACCTTGTTCTGGAGCTTGTTTAATTAGTCTTCCTTAAGATATTTGGCCTTGGTTTCTTTTATAAATGTGGGCTTAACCTCAAAACTGGACAGCAGTCCACCCTTTATGAGATCCCCAACTACATGAACTTAGATGCTAGAATCTGGATCTTTCTAGCCAAAGGTCATTTTAACACCCCAAATAGGACAAATAGCCCATTTTAATTGTTACAGCTGAATATGTTTGCTACAACATTGGTGATACTTGATGGTCATATCATAATCTTTCAGCAACTCTATCCACCTTTTATATCTTAGATTTAAATCATGTCATTTAAACACATCTTGTAGGATATAATGATCTGTGAACACTTCAAATGTTATGCCATAGAGATGATGTCACCAAATCTTGAGTGCAAACACTACCGCTTCAAACTCTAAATCATGGGTTGGGTAGTTTCTTTCATGAAGCTTAAGGTTCCTTGGAGAATATGCTATAACATTCCTTTCAAAAATCTACACTACACCCAAACCCAAATGTGAAGCATCTCAAACTCACTAAAGTCTTTACCTTCTACTAACAATTATAGGATGGGAGTCATGGTAAAAAGTGTCTTGATCTTTTGGAAGCTCTCTTTACACTTATCATACCACACAAAGGGTATCTACTTCTGGGTCCATCATATGAGATGTTTAGTAATGGAAACAAAGTTCATGAACAAACCTGCAATAGTAGCTAGCAAGACTCACAAGGCGAGGCCATACCTAAATCTTAACTGCCTTAATATTTTTGAGATCTACCATCGCTCATTTTCTGAATCTACATGCTCCATCAAAGCAACCAAAGTTAACTAGAATTTGCACTTCAAAAACTTTGCATACAATTTCTATTTCACTAGGGTATCTAGAACTATGTGAAAGTGTTTTAACGTGCTCATGCTTACTGTTGAAGTAGATCAAAATGTCTAATAAACAATAATAAAGAAATATAGAAATGGCTTGATGATCCTAGTCATCAAAGTCATGAAGGCTATCTGCACATTTTGTTAACCAAATGACATCACCAAGAACTCATAATGGTAAAAAGGATCATCTATGTGAGGTATAATATACTTATTCCAGATCTTAACGTTCTTCAACTATCTGTAGTCTATGCACATTCTCATACTACCATATTTTCTTCATAAGCAACACCAAAGAACCCCAAGGCGAAACAGTAGCCCAAATGAATCCCTTATCCGGAAGTGATCTTAAATTTGAGTCTTGAGTTCCCTCAACTTTGTCGGAGCCATAAGATAAGGAGGGATAGATATTAGGAGATTGCCCGGCTCTAAATCTATTCAAAAATCAATATCCTTATCCGGAGGAATTCCAGGCAAATCCGTAGGAAACATCCTGAAATTCTAAAACCGATATGGTTGACTTAAGAGAAGGGAACTCCACACTAACATCCAAGGTGAGAAAAGTAGGCAAAACAACTCTTCCCCACTAGCCTTCTAGCCTAAATAAAGTATATGATCTTTGTGGGAGTAGGACTTTACACCCCATCCCACTTTAGTATGTCCTACCCGGGATTTCTACAGTTATCGTTTTACCATTACAATTTAACACTTCATTATAGGGCGACAACCAAGTCATACCCAAGATCACATCGAAGTCTAGCATATAAAAAATTACCAAACTTACCCAAGTTTGAAAACCCATAAACTTCAAAGACAAAGAACGGTACACATGAGTAACTACCACAAATTCCTCAACCGAGGTAGAAACATGAATAAGATAATCAAGAATATCCAATTCAAGTCAAGAACTAAGGAAAACTTAATAGATATGTAAGAATATGTAGAACCTGGATGAAATGAAATAGAAGCTATCTGATCATACATGATAATAGTACCTATTATCACCAAGTCAGATGCCCCAGCCTTAGTCCTGCTCGAGAAGGCATAACATTAAGCTTCTTCATCATTTTGGGCAGCTCATCTACCTGGTTGCGCTGCTCCCCTCTCCGTGTTACCAATTCCTTTATTCCCACGACCCTAATTACTATCTCGCCCACCTTGTGTGTCCCTTTCCCATTGTCACCTTCACCTGTTGGATCTAAACCTTAATCTATTGTTATATATGGTTATCTACATGTATTTCAGAGAATTCCCTATTAAAGTGACCCAACTCACCATATTTAAAGCATCCTGAGTCAAGTGAGGGATGTTGGCAGAGGAATAAGGAGCTCCTTTTCCTCTAGGAGATGGGGACTACTGAGTGACCCCTCAATAACCAACCATAGAAGCTGGAAATGTCGACTTAATTGGACAAGCTTAATAATCATGTTGACTAGGACCTCTAAAATAAGAACCGTAAAACTTACCCATACTGTTGTAATTCTTAGCCAATATCTAGGCATGCCCAACCTACATGACTCCCTCAAATTTTTTCTCATAGTTGTTCACCTCATTAAAATTCTTCTCAACAAAATTATATGCATTGACAACATTTGCAAATCCTCTCTTCCTTAGTGCTTACAAGTTGAGTAGCATAATGAGACAAGGCATTAAAGTTAGCCACATATGCGTCTACAGACATGCTACCCTGTTCAAGAGCCAGAAACTGATCATTCTTACATGCATTAGGAGTTCGGGGCACATACTTCTCCAAATGCAAAGAATGGAACTGGATCCAAGTTAATAGATAAATTATTGATAAACGACACTACACGTAAAACCTCCAGTACCCTGAAACTAGAAGGTAACAACTCTACCCCATGTTGATGTACAATACTCAATATATACATTATCTCATAACCGTCCATACTAAACTCAAAAATACCCTCATTCTCATTGCCATGAAATGACTGACTCTTTAGCTTCAAAAATATATTCATCATCTCACGTATTGTTCTAGTCATAAAGGGCCTATTACTAGATAGAAGAAGGCATTTGTACCAGAAACCTCATGTCTCTTAGAGGTTTCGGTAGCAACTAGACGCATGACTAGGACCTGAGTAACCGACCTAGTGGGAGTTGATTTAGTACCTACAAACCCACTTAGAAATGCTAACACCTGCAAAACCACTTTTGAAGACATAAGATGAAGACTTGTACCCCAGCATGTGCTTCCACTTCTAGCTTAACATTTTCCTCACTTTCCACCTCAACCTCTTCTTCAACATGATCCAGGCTGGGGGAGGGTCGCTGGCCTTGGCTCAGCCACTCCCTAAGCTCTACCCTTGGGAGGTATCACCCTCCATCTGACCCTGCCTATACATCTACCTCTACCTCTGCCTCATCCTTTGTTTGTTGGTTCCACAGTTAGAGTTATAACCTTGCACTAGTACGCCTAATATCAACCATTTGCAAAAATAATAATGAAGGTGGTTGGATACCAATTGGAATCATGTTATGGTACAAGAAAGAAGGGATGCTTCCAATAGAGATGTCTTTGTACCATTTCGCAAGACCCTGATACGTCAAAAATTACACTTCAATTAAGAAGTATAAATGGTTGAAGTCAATTTATAGAATTCAACATGAGTTGAGGTTGATCCCACAGAGAATTTACTTACATAAATAGTTTCATCATCGCGTTTATTCAACCATTGTTATTATTTCTTAAATAAAGTAATTACGAAAAGTAAATTGGTTTCGTTGTAATTTTCAAGTAACTAAAGTTTGTTGTATTTCTTAGATTAATAAAAGTAACAAGATTTTAACTTCAAGGTTGTGATCATAGATGAATGAAACATGGGTTGTGTTTCCCATGACTTAACACCTAGTGTTGATTCCTGAACAAGTTTTGAGTGATTTTTTCTTTGCAGATTTTTAGCGAGTAAAATGTATCTAACACCTCTTGTCTTTTTAGATAACTTCCACTCGAATACTCTTGGTCTTAGAGTGTTGTCTGATTTTATTCTCACATATTTTGGTGTCAAAATTCTCTTGTCTCAAACTTGAATTTTCACTCCAACCCATCAGATTAATTCTACTTTTTCCTAAATACCAATTTTATCTCAAACAATTGATAGATATAGGCAAGTTCTAATATGTGCACTCATTAGAAAGAATGAATAACGAAAGTATGAATTATATTTTGCAAATAATAATCACACTGTACTAATTTTGTAAATATACTCTTAGATTACTGCCATGGTTCCCAGAACCCTAGTTGTGGTATTTAGCCACTCATTCTTTCAATTGAATAAGCAAAAATATATGTTGAATAAATTAAAAGAGATCACTTATGAAGAATGCAAATTCAAAGAAAGCTTGATATTCCAAAACCAAATCAACAGCTTCAAGTTGTGATCCAAAGTAAATCGATAAAAATCAAAGTAGATAATATGGAAAGTAGTCTATTTCAATCTAGAAAGAGATAATTAAAAAGTTAAACCTAGTAAATTCAAATAGTTTGTCTAAAAAGAGTCCTACTCGAAGTACGACTGAAGTATCAGAACATCTCATGGACAGCACAACGGCCCGTCATGAGCTTCACGGCTCGTGATGGCTGCTGTGGTCTCACACTTAGAGAGTGTGAGACTCATTTTCTTCATGGATGACTAGGCGGTCCGTTAACCTCACCACAGCCCGTCAAAGGTCCTTTGGTCTTTACTTGGACTTTTGCTCCTCAGAGTCTAGTTCATATGCTTCACTGTTTCATCTCCACAAGCAATAAGATGGTCGGTTAGGGGGACCACACTGCATCTGGAATGTAACACCCCATACGTCTATTGACCTAAGCTAGAGCCTAACGTATAGTTTAATAGACTTATGGAGTCTAAACTTATGGTTCAACTCCTGAAACGAACTCCCTAACCTAGTACTAGGGTTTTAGTGTAAAAACAATTAAGCAAGGCCGTCCTAAGGACCTCCCAAGGGTCCTTTTTGAGAGACAAGGAAGTGACAAAAAGTTGTCAAACACCAGCTTGGTCTACGGAGGCCACCTACGGACCGTAGGTGGACTTACGCTCCGTAGGTGGGGGATCGTAGGTTGAGACTTAGTCTCCACAAACTCTCTCCTAAACTCCCTAGCCTCAGACCCAAACGGGCATGCAGTACGGTCCGTAGAATGACTTACGGCCCATGGATTAGTCTCGTAAGTCAAGACTTAGTCTCCTCACGAGGGCTTTGCAGGAAGCCCCTCAGCCTTAAATGATGGACGACCACTTACAGACCATCACTCAATCTGTGGACCGTAGATTGGTCTCGTAGGTTGAGACTTAGTCTCCACATCCCATGGCTAGATTTCACCATCTCTGAACGAAATGATGATCCCACTAGTACGGTCTTTCACTCTACTTACGGACCGTAGATTTGGGTCTCGTAAGTGAGGTTCTTCAGGGACTGATTCACACGGCTTAATTTAAAAGTTTCCAATTAATTCTTAATTAATTAATTAAAGGTTGGGACGGTTATTATTGGTTATATTAATGTATTTTTAAGCATTAAAACAAGTCTATTACCCTCATAAATAACAACAAAAAATCAAACCCACTTCCCCCAAAAACTCTCTCTCTAGAGTTCTCCCATCGAAGACTAAGGAAGAAGCTCAAATCTAGGGTTCAAGCTCCAAGGTTTTCACTCCAATTTCGTCGATTTACATCAATTAAGGTATGGGGACCTTCATTAATGGAATCTCTTTCTCCATGAAGTCCTTTCAACTCTATTTTCGAAATGGGTTTTGATGTTTAAAAACTAGGGTTTTGATTCTAGCCATGGGTTCTTCCTTAAATCGATTTTACTATGTTAGATGCATTATATTGTTGATGAATTGATGTTTAATGATGATTTCTATTTTCAAATTCCCTGGAACCCATGTGTTACCTCCATGACCTCAATTTCAAGTATTATGATGGGTTTGATGATTGAAGATGATTATTATGATTTATGTTTATGTTCAATTAGCTATTGAATCTTGTTTATTCATGCTTAACGGATTAATT